>JAECZO010000048.1:0-202993 GCA_019188245.1 Novymonas esmeraldas | reverse complement strand
CGTGTCGCCGCAGCCCCAACATTGTCGTCGTCGGGAACGAGTAGAACTTGTGGATGTCACACACCCGGCTCCCATCGTTGGCACCGCCGCCGCTGATAGCACAGGCCGCGTTCAGCATCTACGTGTGTTCCTACCGGCTGTGGAGGAGTGGTGAGGGAACAGCGGGCCAGCGAGGTTTGGAAAGACGTGGGCGATCGGAAGAACTGTCTCCATCGCCATCTCCGACGCACGGTCGTTGTTGTAGCGCAGCATCTGAAGTGTGGGGAGGCTCGCGCATCCAGATGTGGGCGAGACGGTGCAGACGCGCTTGTCCATGTCGTCCTTCTCGTACGACCTCCCGGGAGCCAGCGTCATACCCATGAACACAACGAGAACTTGGATCCAGCTGACCTGCGTGTGCCTGTTGGAGTAGAACTCCGCCATGAGATCTTTCTTGAAATCAAGCGCAGTGTACGTGCCGTCAAAGCAGCATTCCTTCGCCATGTAAAAGATCGATCATAGCAGCGCCGGGACACATGTGTCACGGCGTTCGCGCCGCTCCAGGAACGAGTTCAGGTCTGTGGTTGAGCCAGGAAGTTAGCAGCTCCAGGAGTGGGGAGGTGCGTGTACTCCCTCATAAACCCTCGCGCCCTGCCACGCATAGCGTTTCGCCTGCTCCAATTCAGCTCCACTTAGCACAGCCGTGGCCAGGGCCACCACAGACTTTTGTAGTCGTTGTGGATCCTCTCTGCATCTCTGGTGTCATCCCGCCGTCATTGGTGTTGTCCATTTGTGAGGAATGAAGTGACGAGAGAGTACGGACAGAACACGGGTCTGGCGGAGTCTGGGCCGCTGATGTCAGTGAGCGACGAGGGTGACGGTGCGGGTCAAGAGGGGAAGGGGGCTAGAAAACAAAATCTGACAGCGGACCGGAGAAGCACCCGCTTCTCCTTGCGTTGGTTTTTGACTGGAGCCTCTGCTGCCGAACGACTCTTTGAGTGCTCCGATCTCAAAAGCGGAGGAGGTGACAGCAAGGGGGAAGAGATAAGAAGGGACGAAAGGTTGTGTTGTCAGGCGCACAGGTTTCGATGTATCGAGGACAACCTCCCCGCACGGGGCGACCCGTGTGTTCGTGAGATTCGATCCGAAGACATGTCCAGCTGGAAATACTCCGTGAAACCTCCAAGTGGTCGAATCTCCAGCATTGGACTTCCTCTTTTGAACTCAGTGGAACAAAGACACAAACACACACACACACACTCGCAAGCACGCTCGCGACAGTTAAGCGCGACTTGCTGCAGTCCAGAAGTAAAAGAAGAAGTAGAGAGACACACAGAGAAGAAGGGGAAAACTTGAGAGAAAAAACAAAAAGAGAGGCTGCGTTCGCTGACGAGACATGGCGGGAGTCGAGGGGCTCGATGGAGGAGATGACGCTGCGCACTGTGTGACGCAGCGATGGAGGCACCGGCGGCGGAGTGGAGAGAGAGAGAGAGCGACATGCATTCTTGGGATGAGCAGCGGACGTGAGGAGAAGCGGACCCAACACGCAATGTTGTGAAGGAGGTGTGGGGAGCAGAGGTGGGAGCGAGCGCCAAAGAGACGTCAGACACACACATACACACACACACTCCTCCTCCGCCATCACCAGATCACCTCGTCCTCCTCCGTTTCTTTACTCGCGTCCGCCCCTCATCGCGCAAGATCATGTTTCGCCATCACAACCTCGCACAACACTGCGTCCTCTCACTATCGCCCTCACACACGCACTCCACACACTGTCTTGTTGGTCGTCTACTACTGATGGTTTTCTTTTTTTGTTTTTGTTGCTGTTGTGTGTGTGTTCCGTTGCTGTGTGGGGGAGTCGACATGCCGTGCTATCTGCTTCGCCTCTCTTACTCAGTCTCCCGGCCTGTCTCACCTTCCCTCGCTGCTTCATGTGTGTGTGTGTGTGTATGGAGGTGTGTGAGGGGTGCGAGACAAGGTTCAGCAGCGGCGTGCAGGGAGGAGAAGAAGAGACGGGTGTTCACTGCGTCAGCACCGTCCCTCCTCCAGCCTCCACTCCTCCCAAACGACGTGGGAAGATCTACATCCACTCCGTTCCGCCTCCACGTACACACGCAGGTGTACACCCTCACACACACACACACACAGGAAGACACACGTAGACATTCACACACGCTGACACGCCGACACAGCAGCAGCAGAGGGGCGAGAGAGTGACAGGAGGATGCGGTCGGAGCCGCTGCGAGGAGAGCATGAGAGAAAGAGCGACGCAGACAGACAGATCTGCAAGACGACGCGAGTAAACACTCTCACCCACACTCCAGACATAAAAACACGAATCAAAAGAGAAAAAAAACAGAAAAGAACAAGACACGTGAAAAGACACACACACACATGCAGAGGAGCACAGAAAGAGGGAGACACACACGCTGAGGCATATGACAGCAAGGGAGTTCGTCGAGGCGAGAAAGAGAGAGACGAGACGGAAGAGCGAATGTGCGGGAGTGGGCTCCGCTGCTCAAGACCCAAGGTACCCGACAGAGAAGGAACGCGACATCTCCATCGCAGACACATCGACGCGCGTAGGGGAGAAAGGGGAGGAGGGCTCTGCAGGGGCGTGTGAGGAAGAAGCAAACAACGAAGAGAAGGAAGGAGGAGCAGCACCGTCGCCATCCGGCGTGTGGGAGTGCGTGCGCGTGTACATGGATGTGCATGCTTCGACTCGGCGTACCGACTCGTTCACCACCGGCCGCAGCGAGAGACCTTCAAAGCGGAGCAGCAAGAAAGGCGAGGAGGTGCGGACACAGGCGACACACCGTGAGACAGAGAAAGAGAGAGAGAGAGACATTCGCTGGCAGGAGGGGCACAGACACTGATGCACCCTAGTCGGTGACACCTTGCTGCAACAGCCATGAGCAGAAGATGCTCGATCACGGGAACCAAAGAAGCCGCACACACACACACACATACATATGCAGACACACGTTCGCTTGTATGTGCACACAGAGAGAGACACAAACAGAAGTCGAGGCGAGAGGGAGGAACAACAGCCTTTAGATTATGTTGTGAAAGTTAGAAAATAAAACTAAGAGAGAGAGAGATAGGGGGGAGGGTAGAAGAGACGGAGGGGACGGTGGTGTGAGGCGACAGCAACACACACAGAAATGAAAGTAACATTCGACGCCTAGCGCGGAAGAGGACGTGGAAGAGGAAGGAAGGAGAAAAGAAAAAAAAGACTCACCGGGGCCCTGAGATCGAGAGAGCGAGAGACGGGGGGAGGACGACAGACAGATGCATCAGGTGCGCAGGGTCGCTGCTGCGCGTACGAGAGAGTGATGAAGCCGGAGGGGAAGAGGAAGAGAGAGGGCTCGGTGTTCGGCACCGCGGGAGACGGAGCTCTGGAGGCGCAGCGGACGAGCCAGCCCACCGTGATGATCGCACGCGTGAGGTGCACATCCGTCGCCGCACCTCGAGACGCACCACATACAGAGACCATCCCGCCTCTACCCTTTGCATCACCGCGCGTACGGAGCTGCCACACAGCTGGGTGCACACGCGTACATACAAGCAGCAGGCCCCTTCACCACGATGAAAGCGTAGCCCCGTAGATGGCGGCGCCGGTGCCCCACACCACGGCGATCACACCCACCAAGAGCAGCGCGTAGGTGCCGAGGAAGTGGCCCCAGCCGACTCGAGACGCACAGAAGCCGCCCGAGTACATCATGAACAGCGAGGGGAAGATGAAGCCGACGAAGCCGCCGCAGAAGCCACCGAGCAGACCGAACACCGTGCTGATACGCGGGATGAACAGTCCAGCGACGAGGGCGAGCGCAGACTGCACCGCACACATTATCGCGTTCTTCCACCACGGCACACGTGACGCCTCCGTACCGATCATGTAGTACAGGCAATCACGCGCAGGAATGAGATGCAGAGCGAAGCCCACACTGATCTTGAGGAGCATGCCCACGTACGAGATGGCCATCAGGTGGTCCTTCATCGGGTTGTACATGGCCAGGATCGAGTCGCTCACTTCCGGGCCGAAGTCGAGGTACCCAAACAGACCCGTCAGGAAGTACAGCACGGCGCAGAGCGACATGCCGATCAGCGTCGCGAGGAACACGCGGTACACCGAGAACTTGTACATCTCACGCGAGATCTCAGGTGCATTCACCTGCGCAATGAAGGCGAACATCAGGTTCGAGAGTCCTGCTATCGCCGTGTTTCCCGTTTGGAACCCCACAAGGTCATCGCGCATACCGCGGCTGCTCAGACTCTGCCCCGAGTGGATGATGCACGTGATGGTGAAGAAGACGACGAACAGGATCGCAATCGTAGACAAGATGCGCAGTGAGTTGATCTCCTTCGGCAGGCACATCGGCAGAATCACGACAATCCACAGTACCGACGTGATCAGGCGGGCACCGGACTCCGACTTGATGTAGTTGGACGCTGTCGGCGAGTTCTTCAGGAATCCAGTGAGAATGCTCTTCAGCGCAATGGTGTAAGATACACCGCCACCGAAGCCCAGCACCCACAAGACGAAGACAACGAAGTAGTCCCAGCCGCGACCCATCAGCCGGCGCGCGATGATCTCCCAGTTGTACAGCCCCGTTTTCTGCGACACGATCGCCAGCAGCACGAAGGAGTACACCGCCATGATGGCCACGACGACGAGGTAGATGATGGCCATACCGATTCCGCTCATCTGGAAGGCAGCAGGGAGACCGATGATGCCGCCGCCAATGGTGGAGCTGGCGATACTGAAGGCGGAGGACAGGATGCCACCGTACGGCATGATCACCTGCAGTGCCCGCAGCACCGGGTTCGTGGTGTTGCGGCGGCGCCACACGCGATCCTCGCGGTCGCGCTGATCTGCCGCGATGATCTGCTGCGCGATGTCCATGTCAGTCGCGTGCTGCGTGGAGCTCTCTGCCGCGGGCTCACGATCGTCCGCAGACGACGTGGACGAGATCTTCTTGGAGCGATGCTCCCCTCCAACACGCAAACCGCCGCCGACGACTGCCTCCTCAACAAGGTACTCCTGCTGATCGTCGTTGTGCAGCATCTGCAGACCGTCCTCGCCGTACTCTGGCGGATCCTCCGGTGCGTTGTCCCGCGCATGGGAGCGGCTTTCCTGCTGCTCGCAGTGCCGCTCATCACTTGTCGCCTCTCTGTCCTTGGTCGGCATGGTTCTAGTTAATGACACTCGTGTGTGTGTGTGTGTGTGTGTGTGTGTGTTGTGAAGACTGATAAGCAGGAAGTGGACGTGGGCAGATGGACGGGTGGGGGGCAGAGCAGACACTGGCACTGCACCGTATCAAGTTGACAAAGGAGATGACAAAGGGATACGGAGGGGGAGAGAGAGTCAGAGTGAGTGAGGCACTTTTCATGCATGCATGAGGAGCAGAGGAGCAGCGGTGGCCATCACACACAGACACACACACACACACACACACACACACACGCCTCCCTCGCCCGGCTCAACCTCGTTTCCGCCTCGTCTCCCTCTCTCTTGTGGGCTTGCACAGAGACAGAGAGAGAGAGGACGCTCACATCCCTCGTGTATTCCAGACTTGATGTGGGAGGTGACGCTCAGACACACTCCTACACGCACAGTCAGTCAGCTGGAGAGGGACGAGGGATAGAAGTGGTGAATGAACAGACGAGAGATTCTCATCTCTCTTCTTGGATGGTGTGTGGGAGGACAGGGAGAGAGAGGAAGAGAAAGAAAGAGAGGGAGAACAAAAGCAGTGTAGAGCGCCAGCACAGATGTGCAGAACGATGAACCACAGATGAGCGACGTCCGATGCAGCGGAGCAGCAACGGTGAGGGGGTTGCCGCTCAATCACAACGGGAGGACACAAGCGATGACGATGGTGCTGAGACGGAGGTGAGACACATGGATGTAAGAGAGGGACGACGGATGGGAAATGAACGAACAGCGAGACAGAGAGATACGACAGCGTAGTTTGATGGGAGACGATAGATGTGCTGCTAAGGTCGGCCCATGCGGTGGCGCTCACACATATCTGCGCGACTACAACACACACAGGGATGCGTTAAGGCGAGTCCTTGTCATTGCTGTTTCCTGTGTGATGTTACTCACCACGCATCTGTCCCTCCCGCCCTCCCTTCCCCCTCATCGTCGAGTCTGTCCCGCACATCCACTCTCTCCAGAATGTCCACTGCCGTGGCGGCAGCCGTCGAAAGCAGCAACTCCTGTCTGAGCCGCAGAGCACTGCCGCCGCTGTCACTCGACTCCGCATTCCTCCCACCCCCGGATGCACCTTGCGCACTCTGTCACAACACACACATGCACGCAAGGGAGAGAGAGACACACACACACACATACACACATGCATACACATGTGAGGCCTGTCTTCTTCCTCTTCATGGAAACTGCGGGGACGTTATTCACGTACCGCCTTTCCAAACAGAAGAGCCTCCCACATCCATATAGCGAGGGAGGATATGTGTGTGCGTGAGCACATCAAGCCTTGCACCATCAAACGGGCGACTGTGCCGGTACCTTCTGCGCAGAAGTACACCCATGTTCGTAGACTCTTGTTCGCCATGGTTATTCCTGTGGCTGCTGCTTCTCCCTCTTCTTCACCTTCATTCCTTCCCTTTGTTGTTGTTATGTGTACGTGTCTGCGTATATGTGGAAAAACTCTTCACCGACTGGACTGACTCACCTTCCATCCCTCTTCTCCTCTCTTTCTCTCTCCCTCTGTACACCTCGCTCTCCGTCTCCCTTCTCCAACACTCACGCACACGCACGTATGTGTGTGTGGTCGTGGTGGTAATGGTGAGGGAGAATACGAGAGAGGGGGAGAGAGGGAGAATGGAAGGAGACGGACGCGCTGCACACGCGGCCACGCCCGTAACGCCGGTTGAGACGAGAGAGAGAGAGAGAACGGCAGAAGGAGAAGTGAGATCAAAAGAAGGAGAAAGGAGGAGAAGAGAAGAGAAGAGACGGGGACACACGTACACACCGACACACCACAAGGGAGAACACCAAAAAACACGCAAACAGAACAGATGGAAAAAAAAAACATTTTTTCCTTCTTTTTCTTTTTTTTTTGTTCTTGTGAGTGTGTGTGTGTGTGTCTGTGGGGGTGGTGGGGACAGTTCCATCACGCCTGCCGCTGTCGCGAAGAAGCGGGAGAGAGAGAGACAGAGGAGAGGAGAGATGTGAGGGGCTCACAACGAAGACGCAGTGCTCTGCAGAGACTCTCATGCCCTCGTGCGGTGGTACTGCTGCCTCTATTGAGCGAAATGGCGCAAGAGGTGAGGAATCATCGCACAATAAACGCTGATGGCGATGAAGACACTCGCACACACACCCACACACACACACACACTCACACAAAGCACCATCACACGTACGCACTCGCACTCATCATCACACATACAGAAGAGAGAGTACACAGAGAGAGAGAGGCGAGAAGTACCGCAGCTCGGAGGACAAAAAGACGCCTGATGGAGAAAATACCATCGGAACCAAAAAAAAAAAAGAGTGAAACACAAACAACAGGCGGAGCTGACCTCAGTCCAGAGACACGTACACACACACACACACATGTACACACACGTACAAGGAACAGACATGGAACAGGCAAAGGAAATAAAGCACACAAAGCACACGGAGGACAGACACACTGACCGGAAAGGAGGAGAGCGGGCTACACAGCCACATTCGCGCACACAGTCAGAGAGACATACACACACACACACACACACACACGCACAGCCACACCTTCACGAACCTGAAACCTGTGCTTCACACCTGCAAAAGGTGCTGAAAGGTGACTCCATGAGGAGTCTCACTCACACCCGAGACGCACCGTCACATCAGCGCAACGGAGCCCCAAACGGCAATGGCGAGTGAGAGACACTAAGGCTGAATGTGAGAGAGGGAGAGAGAAGTGAAAAAAAAAAAAGAGAGACGCTCACATGAACGCAGAGAAACACAGACACACACACATGCGCACACACGCGAGAGAAAGAAGCTAAAAAAAAAAAAAAAGGAGCTGGCGGTGGTGTTGAGTGAGGCGTGAATAGGTGGACGTGTTCTCCCGTTCCATAGACAAACAAGTAGAGACGAAGTGACGGAGAAGCCGAGAAAGAGAGAAATAGAGAGAGAGAGAAGGAGAGGAGGAAGAGGTAGTGGTGGTGGTGAAGGCGGACGGAAAAAAAAACAAGAAGGCGGCGCTGAGAGATGGACGCGACTGTTATCAGTCGTCCCAACATTCACCTCCTTCACTCGTCATGCGCTCCACCTCCACCCACGATCCACCCTCTACCTGCGCATATGCGTGTGCGTGTGTGTGTGTCGGTCTATGCGTGCCCGTGAACACTGATGGCCCCCGTGAGTCTTTGTGCGGCAACGTACAACAGGGAATCATAAACAACAAGACAAAAGGAAAAAGAAAAGAAAGAGACTAAGGTCGCCAGCCAGACAGAGAGAGAGAAAGAGAGAAAGAAAACACAGGGGAGGAAGAAGCACGATGGACAGCGAAGAAACAGAGAGGAAGGACAAGAACAGAGCAAACAAAAAAAAAAAAGAAGAAGAAGAATCAAGCGTCAATGTCAATGTAGAACGTTGTGGATGCAGTAGAGTGGGAATGGGGATGAGAGGAAGGGGATGTACCACCCCCGCCTCCACCTCCGCAACCGGTGTGACTTCTCCGTCGCCGTCGCTCGACCAGATCGTCACAGTCGTGTCTTGATTTTCTTTTTTTTCTTGTTGTTTTGAGGAGGGAAGGTGAAGCCTCGTAGAAGAGAAAGAGAAGACGCGGTGGTGTGTGTGTGTGTGTGTCGTGCTCCAGTCTTCCGCGAAGAGCCACAGAGGATGCAGAGGAGGAGAGACGGGGAGACTGCAGTCGCAGAAGGTCGCACGATCGACGCTGGTGCCGACGATAAGCGATACGACTCCTCGCGGTCAGTCGGTGACAGCGGGGAGAGAGGGGAATGGGCGGCGAGAGCGGCGGCGGCGGCATGGCCAGTCATCATGGACGCGCTGTCTCGCCTCTCAGCAGAGCACGAACCGCAGCCCACGCTCACTCCCCTCTTCCCCTCTTCTCTTCCCCTGTTATCCTCTTCCCCCCTTCCCACTCTAGCACCTCATCACCCTGTCTGTACAACTTCATTCCCCTGTTCCCCTACCTGCGCGTGGCAGTGCCACCTGAACGGCGGCGGGAGGAGAGACAGAGAGGAGAGACAGAGAGAGACGTTGTGGACAGAAGCAAAAGAACAAAAAAAAGGGAACACAGGACACAGATGTGCAGACACCAGCGCACGTACAACAAGCACACACGTACAAAAAAAAGAAAACTGTAGAAGAGAAGCAAAGAAAGACGTCTCTTAAAAAACGAAAACAAAACTACAACAACAAAACAGCACACACACACAAAACTGCGCAGACGATGGCGCACGCAGGAGCCGGCAGTAGTCAACATCAGAGCAACTCACGGTGAACTTGTAGTACTCTGCAACCATGCGATCGACGCCGTCTGTCTCCCTCCTCCACACAGCAAGAAATGAGCAGAAAGAGTGAAGGTTTGGGAGGAGAAGAAGGACAGCGACGGTGTTGACCTCCGCTGGCATACCTGTGCCAACACACCGAGCACCGCCAGTCACATGTTCAAGCAGTCTCCCCACTTCACCTCCCTCTCCCTCTCGACACCATCACGACGCCTTCCTTCGTGGCTGCTGCCTCCCTCACCCCTCGACCTGTGAGATGACAAGGCGGTAGAGACACACGTCAGTGGAGCTGCAACTGCAACGTCGACAGCGAGAGAGAGGGAGAGAGGGAAGAGAGTGATAAAAAAGAAGAAGACGAGTGTACGTGTGCGTCTGTCTGTGTGTCTGTGTCTGTGTGTGTGTGTGGAACAGGGAATGGAGATGAAGAGGCGAGATCACACAATACACAGTCAAACGAGGGACGGGAGATGAATTAAAAAAAAAAAAAAAAAACGAGAGAAGAAAGAAGAGGTGGAGGAGAAATAGAAGAGGAGCGGGGTGAGAGAGAGAGAGAGAGACAGAGGGACACAGAGAGAGAGAGAGACGTCACGACATCGTGGAATAAAAAGAAAAAAAAGAGGAGAACACTCGCGACGGGAGGGAGGGGGGGGGGACGTTGTGTGGGGTAGCGGGATCTAGCCGGACATTCAGTGCTGCGATGAGAGTCAGAACCACTCCGTCACGAAAAAAAAAAAAAACACACACACACAAAACAAACAGACAAGTAAAACAGAAAAAAAATGGTGTGTCTCTCCCTGAATCACTTCCGCGTCTTCCCACCTCCGCACCTGCTCGAAAACAAAAACAAACAAACAAAAGAGAACGTCAACACAGTCGACGCGATGAGCGCACCAGACACACACACACACACGACGTCGTATCCGACTCTTTCCAACTACACAGATTCACACACACAAACACACACAATTAAAACAAGGAGATAGAAGCACAGCTCCAGTCATTGTCTTTCTCTCCCTCTCTGCGCAGGGTACACGAATTGCTTGCACCCTCTTACCAGCGACAGAGCAGTCGTTGCACTTGTGCAGTGGTGCACCTCAGCGGACACAACGAGAAGGGTGAGGGCGAAGGAAGCGGAGGCGCTGCATAAACACGCAACGAGATCCAGACGCAGTGCGATCAGAGCGGTTGAAAGAGAAGAGACTGCAGTACACCGGCACCATCACTCTCACGTGTGCATCATCAGGGGCAGATAGAGGGGAGAGTAAGTAGGAAGAGGGAACAACGAGAGAGAGAGAGGCGCATGGCGGAGCTCCATCACACGGCAGCACAGTAGCAGAGAGAGAGAGACAGTGACAAAAACAACAACACGACGTCATCTTCTTTTCTCCTCCCACACACCAGACTTCCCCTTGCGCTGCACCTCAACTACTCTGGGAGAGGACCTCGCCGTAGATGGCAGCGCCGGTGCCCCACACCACACCAATCACGCCGACAAAGAGCAGCAGGTAGGTGGAGAGGTAGTGGAACCAGCCCACGCTGGACAGACTCCAGTCGCCGGCGTACATGATCATGAAGGCGGGGTAGATGAAGCCGATGAAGCCGCCGGAGAAGCCGCCGACGAGGCCGAAGACGACGTTGATGTTGGGGATGAAGAGACCCGCGACGAGGGCAAGCAGCGCCATGAAGCCGCACACGCACGCGTTCTTCCACCACGCGAAGGTGTGCACGTCCACGCGGACGCAGTGGTAGATGGCGTCGCGCACGGGGATCATGTGCAGGCCAAAGCCGACACACAGCTTCAGCAAGATGCCACCGTACCCGACAGACATCAGGCGGTCCTTCACCGGGTTGTACTGCTTCAGCGCCGAGCCCGTCATGGCAGAGCCGAAGTCGAGGTAACCGAAGAGGCCTGCGAAGAAGTACAGCACGAAGACGAGACTCACCGCGACAGAAGCACCGAGCGTGAGGCGCAGCGGCGTAGGGTTCTTCATCTCCGCGTAGCACTCGTACGCGTTCAGCTGCGAAATGAAGGCGAACATAAACGTGGCCAGTCCACCGATGGCGGTGTTGCCGGTCGTGAAGTACTCGATCTTCGGCCGCGGGTCCGCGCGCAGGCCGTTCCGCGCGCTGTGCACCACCATCGCAATGACAAAGTAGATGATGAACGCGATCGCGATGAGCGAGAAGTAGCGCAGCGTGTTGATCTCCTTCGGCAGGCACAGCGGCAGCATGAGCACGAGCCACACAATGAAGGTGAGCAGGCGCTGGCCCCAGATGTTCAAGAACAGCGCCGGGGTGTTGTTCGCGTCCTCCACAAAGGCGGTCAGTACGTCCTTGAGCGAGATCACATACGACACCTCCGCGCCGAAGCTGAGGAACCACATGCAGAAGGCGAGGAAGTAGTCCGCGCCAGGGCCGAGAAGCGTCCGCACAATCTGCTCGTAGTTGCGCAGACCCGTCTTGGTACCCGCCGCGCCAAGCAGGTAGTAGGAGTACACCGTCAGGTAGGCGATGACGACCATGTAAATCATCGCCATGATCACGCCGGACGAGTTGAAGGCGGAGGGGAGCGCGATGATGCCGGCGCCGATGGAGGAGCTGGCGAGGTTCAGACCGGTGGAGAGCAGACCGCCGTAGGGCACGACGTAGCCGAAGTACTTCTCGAAGACGTTGCGCGGGATGCGGCGGCGCGCCACGCGCTCGGCACGCACGGCATCCTCGGCGCGGATCTTGTTGGCGGGGTCGTACTGGGAGAAGTCGTAGGGGTCTGAGTGCTCGGCGGAGGAGACGTCGTCGATCCCCTTCATCTCCTTCACCGGGTACCCGGGCGACGCATCCTCGTCAAACGCGGAGCGCAGGTACGTCGGCGCCTCTCGCGCCTCTGGCTGCTGATTCCCGGCTGAGCTGCTCCCATCCCCGTACGGGTGGCGGTCCCCCTTGTCGTTCCTGGCGCTCATGGCTGATGTGAGATAGACGTTCGGGAGTGTGGATGTGGGTGTGGGTGTGCGTGGGTGGGTGTGGATGTGGGTTTGGTTGTTTCTGGAAGACAGTGAGTGCTCTGATGTAGCTCGACAAGTTAGAAGGTCGGTTGTGGTGGACTGTGTGGATGTGTGTGTGTGTGTGTGTTCTGGAAAAGGGCGGAGATGAGATCGCACGTTCACTGCAGTGTTTGTGTGCGTGTGCATGTGTGTGTGTGATTTCAAGTGCAGGGGAGTTCGAGTAGACGGTGAGATGATGGAACGGTTGGTGGCAAGGCACAAACGTGTTCGTGGGAGAAGCAAAGGTGATGGAAGTGACACAGACAGAGAGGGAGACGGAACCTTGCACGGTGTGACGCGCGACGCACGTGTGTCAACGCTCCCGACACCACAACCACCACCACATCGAGTGCGAGGGCCACGTTTGAGGAAGGATGGGTCCGCAGATGAGTGCGCCGGTGATATCGTCATCTCCGCCGCTGCCGTCATCATTTTTTTTTTTTTTGTGTGTGTCTGTGCGTCTGTACAACGCAGAGATGAGAGAGACGATCCACGTCACGCACGAACTACGAGACACGGGAACGCGACAGGAGAGCGCTGGACAGTGAATAGGCACGCCGGAGCTGCACTCCATCTCCTCCTCAGGAGCTACAGTCGCACAAAACGTGCATACACACACACACACAAGACACACAGACACACAGACAGAAACACACAGTTGCTCCTCTGCCTTGACACTTTAGTATGCAGAGATGAAAGGAGAAGGAAAGACCTATGCCGCGATTGAGGTGGGGCGTGACGCGTGGCATTGACGGGCCTTCACTGGATCGGTGCGACGCCGTGGGGCCGTGCGAGGCAGCGAGCGACGCTGCAGAAGAGGAGGAGTCGGCGACGGACCGAGGGCGGCGTGAGGGCAGGCAGAACAGAGAGAGAAAGAGAAAGAAAAGAAAAAGAGAAAGGAAGGAGATGTCGGGAGGGGAGGGGGAGCAACAGGTGACATGTGAAGAGAACGGCGAAGACAACAAAACAGAAAAATGAAAAAAAAAAAAGAGGGAAAGACACAAAAAAAAAAAAGTGAGAGACATTCTTAGATGGAAGTGAAGTCGGTGGCGAAGAGAGCAAAACAGAGAAAGAGACACACAAAAAGAAACAAAAAGAAACACAGATCGAGATGAGAGTGACACAGACAGATCAAGGGAGAGAGGAAGACAAACAACTGATCCCTGCAGCGTCCAGCGTCAGCTCTCATCGCTCTAGACGGCTTCAGGGCAGCGTCGGGTGATGGAGAGCGGGGGGAGAAGCGCAGTGCATGAGGTGAGGCGCTGCACAGCCGCGTATGCCGTGTTCCCAACAACCCAGAGAGCCGACACAACGTCAACCCATGCAGACGTGCACCGGTACCGACACCGCTGTCCATCCACCCGTTCCCGGACGTCACATGAGAGAAGAAAACACGGGAGTCGCGAACGTGTCCTCGTCTCAGAGGAAACGACGCGGTGCTGCAGCAGCCGTGGCGTCGCCGTCATCGTGTGCAAAACTTGAACAACTGAAAAATGAAGAGAGACGGACACATCGCACTCGACGTGCGATGGGAAAGAGACGCAAGAAGAGCGGAAGAGAGAGTGTGACGGCGGGTTGAGAGGCCCATCCGTGCAATGGCGGCTGCGTGCCCACAACTGCCCACACGCACATGTCTGTGCAAAAAACGCGTCTCTCTCTGTGTGTGGGTGTGTGCGCGGAGAGAGCTCTTCTACAGATGCCTCAGAGGGGAAACGAAAAAAAAAAAAAGGAAGACGAGCATGTCGGCTGCAGTTAATCAAAAAAAAACATGCAGAGCACACACACACATACACACACACACACACACACACACACACACACACGTTCCTCTATGCCTCTCTCTTCTTCTTCTTCTTCGCCATCTCCCTTGCGCGGAAGATCTCAAAAGAGAGGGAAGGCGCGTCGAGACAGATCCTCTCTTGTGACCGGTATGGTCCGGCACGTCGTGCGCGTACACGTGGCAGTTCCGTGTCGCTGCCCTCCTTCCACTACTCAGCTACGCTCCGCCATGACCTCGCCGTAGATGGCAGCGCCGGTGCCCCACACGACGGCAATGACCCCGACAAAGAGCAGCAGGTAAGTGGAGAGGTAGTGGAAGGCGCCGACGGTGGAGAGGGTCCAGTTGCCCGAGTACATGTACATGAGAGCGGGGTAGATGAAGCCGATGAACCCGCCGGCGAAGCCGCCGACGAGGCCGAAGACGACGTTGATGCGAGGCACGAAGAGACCGCAGACGAGGGAGAGGACGGCCATGGAGCCGCAGACGCACGCGTTCTTCCACCACGCCACGTCGTGCACGTTCGTCTGGCAGACGTGGTAGATGGCGTCGCGCACGGGGATCATGTGCAGACCGTAGCCGACGCACAGCTTCAGCATGAGACCGCCGTAGCCGACACCCATCATCTTGTCCTTCACCGGGTTGTACTGCTTCAGCGCAGACCCCGTCACTTTGGGCCCGAAGTCGAGGTAGCCGAAGAGGCCCGCGAAGAAGTACAGCACGAAGCAGATACCCACACCGATGGAGGACGCGATCGTCATGCGACGCACAGAGAACTTGTACATCTCCCCCGCCACCTCCATCGCGTTCAGCTGCGAGATGAAGGCGAAGAGAAAGGTGGAGAGGCCACCGATGGCGGTGTTGCCCTTGTTGATGAGCTTCACCTCCGGCCGCGGCCGCTCCTGCAGTCCGTTCAAGCCGCTGTGCACCACCATCGCGATGGCAAAGTACACGACGAAGCAGATGGCCACGCAGGAGACGTAGCGCAGCGTGTTGATCTCCTTCGGCAGGCACAGCGGCAGCATGAAGCCGAGCCACAGCACGAAGGTGACGACGCGCTCGCCGGACACGGTTCGCAGGTAGGCCGGGGTCGAGTCAGACGCCTCCAGGAACGCGGTCAGTACGTCCTTGAGCGAGATCGCATACGACACCTCCGCGCCGAAGCTGAGGAACCACAGACAGAAGGCGAGGAAGTAGTCCGCGCCGGGGCCCATAAGAGTTCGCACAATCTGCTCGTAGTTGCGCAGTCCCGTCTTCTTGGCGACAATGGCGAGGAGGATGTAGGAGTACACCGTGAGGTACGCGATGACGACCATGTAGATCATCGCCATGATGATACCGGACGAGTTGAAGGCGGAGGGGAGCGCGATGATGCCGGCGCCGATGCAGGAGCTGGCGAGGTTGATGCCGGAGGAGACGACACCGCCGTAGGGGAGGACGTAGCTGAAGCAGCGCTGGAAGAAGTTGAGCTCCGTCCGGCGGCGCCACACGCGCTCCTCCCGCGCGCGGTCCATGCGGGCAATGCGGCTCTCGGGGCTGTTCGCGGTGAAGTCGAACGGGTCCTTGACCGGCTGCGAGTCGTTCTGTGAGGAGGACGGCTGCCGCTTGTCCGCCACCCCCACACCGTCCGCAGCGAGGTCCTGCTCCACGAGGTACTCGGCACCATCCTGCCCCGGTGCGTCGTACTCCCAGTCATTCTCCGGTCGCCCATCGCACGCGTACGGTGCAGCCGACCTCTCTCCGGTGCTGCTGAGCATTGGCTGCCTCACCCACCGCTGCCGAGTGCGAGTTTATCTATCTGTGTCTGTGTTTGTGTGTGTGTGTGTGTGCGTGTGTGTGTGTGTGTGTGTGTTTGTGGCTGAGGTGGCGTCCGCGAGGTGTGTGCGTCTGTTCCGTGTCGTGGCTGTGACGTGGAAGAGACAGGATGTTTGTGTGAGACAAGGTCCTCTGCGTTGCGTGTGAGTCCACCGGTGCACACATCAGCCAAACAAGTGTCGAGAGAGACAGAGAGGAAGGCAGCGACGGGCACAACGCAGTGGAGCGTGTGAGGCCCGCAGGAGGTGCAGATGCGCAGGGAGAGAAAGGGAGAGTTGAGCAGCAGCAGAAAAGCCCGGCACCCCTCGTGCGGTGTACAACACCACCGACACAGCAGAGCAGCGCCAACAGAGTCGGATGTGTGATGCATCCCCACCACTGTTCCAGCTCACAGCGTGAAGGTAGAGGTTGGAGAATCGTGATGAAAGGAGTGAGGGTCTCTTTTTTTTTTTTTTTTTCTGTGTAGAGCGAGTTTGAAAGAGGCGGTGGCACAGACCTTGTGCACGCCATAGACTTTTGTTTTGGGTGACACGAACAAAGAACACAATGGCGTGTGCGCACACACTCTCACATACACACACACGGGGACGATGCTGTGTCACTACCACCGGCACCAGCAGTGGCAGGAGAGACAGATAAAAAGAGAGAGAGAGTGAGAGTATCGCTCGAGAAGACACTCAAAAAGACACGATCGGCAACACAGAGACAGAGAGAGTGAGGCAAGAGAAGAGAGATAAAGTGCATGAGTGACCCTTAACTTCGTAGCAGCAACAAACACAGTCGCGGACACACACACACACACACACACACACACATACACATACACACACATACACATACGTGCACAGGTGCAAGCGAAAAGAAAAAAAAAACCAAAAGTCAAACAGTCCCCGCTGCTCTAATACCGATCTCTGTCAAACGCAACAAGTAAAGTACAGATTGTGGTGCACTACACAGCCACCCGCGCGTGTCTCTCTTTGTGGATGGTGTGGTGCGGGTGAACGTGTAACCGTTTGTGTGTGTGTGTGTGTGTGAGGAGGGCTGTTGAAGACACCACCACAGCACATCTGCGGCTCAGTAGATGTACATGCGCTTGAGAGACGCGAGCCGCGACGCCGGATGATGCACCGCGTTCAGTGTCTCTACCAAGGAGTCGACACTGAAGGTCGGCGGCGACGGCGGTTCGCGGACGGCGCTGCCGACGTCCGCGATGGACGCGTCATCCTCACTCGATCCCGGCCCAGACGGGAGCAGGTCTCTCGGAAGCGGCGACGCGGTTCCGTCTTGAGCGCCGCTGCCGCCGCCACCGCCGCTGCTGCTGCCGCTGCTGCCCCGCCGTCGGTGCCGCAGAATCGCAACGGCGAGCAGCAGCTCGAGGCCGAGTGCGTAGCCGTCTGCCGGCATCGCTGCAGCGGGGTACGTGGCCAATAGGTTGTACGCGTCGGTGCCAAAGCTGCCTTGGAGCTCGGAGCACACGCGCGCGAAGGAGATGGCGACCGCGCGGTGGTCCTGACGGTCCCGGATGGCCACGGCGCTTGCTGACTTGGCGACGTGCAGCTGCGTCTTGATCTCTGCCTCCGTCATGCCGGCCGGGTACTCGTGCCGGAGCGCCGCCAGACTCACCAGCGCGAAGAGGAACTCCTGCAGTGGCGCCTGCGCCTCACGCAGACTCGTCGCCGCCGCTCTCTTGTGCTGCTCGATGCTCTCGCTCGGCAGCACGCCGGTGCGCTGCAAGTCGTATGGGATGTAGATCTTCGCCTTGCTCACCTCGAGGTAGCGCTCCACTATAGTGCGCGTCGCCACAGTGCCGCCGGCGCCGTCGGTGCTCAGCTGATCTGCCGTGTAGCGCACCGACTGCTCCACGAGCGCGGTGAGGGCGACCGCCGCCTCCACATCCGTGTCGGGGTCACCGCGCGCCTGCAGGAGCTCCTCCATCGTCGGCGGCTCCGCAGCATCGGCGGCGGCGGTGCTGGACTCTGCGTGGTCGGCGGGAGGGAAGACGTAGAAGAGCCAGTTGCGCCGGAGCCGCTCGCGGTACTGCAGCACCGCTGCGAACAGCTGCCGGTACCACTCCGCCGACTCATCGATGCGGCCGCCAGCGACGAGCAGTCCGTAGTGCGCGATGAACTCCGCGATGGAGATGCCGACCTTCGCCTCGATGTACACGCGGAAGCGCGGCGTCAGCTGCGTCCAGAGTTGACGCGCTCGGGAGCGGAGGTGCGCCTCGAAGGTGGCGCGGTCTGTCTGCGGCGGCCACGTGAGCAGCAGGCGACGCGCCACCCGCCCTTTGCGCTGCTCCACCTCGATCAGGTCATCCCAGTTCTCCATGAACTCGACGGCGCCGGCCTGGGCGGAGAGAAGGACGTTGTCGGGGGAGGTGCAGTCGAGGCGGAACGCCAGTCGCCGCGGGTTCACGGCGAGCACGTCCAGCTCCGCGTGTGCGGCGCCGGCGCCGGAGGCGTTACGGTGACGCGCCGTGGCGCCGGCAGCGAACCAGTCCAGCAGCAGGAAGGGGATCGTCTGCCGCGTCTGCGGGAAGAGGTTGAACATGAAGTGGCCGCAGCGGCGCAGCTTCGTGATCACCTCCCCCTCCTCGTCCGGCGGCACCACCGCGCCGAGACGCAGCGCCGCCAAGAGCTGCTGCAGCTGCGGCGCGAGGGCCACACACTGACATCGAAACGAGACCCAGTCACGCGTGCACGCGTCTCGCTGCTCCTCTGCGGCGGCGGCGGCCGCAGCAGCAGCAGCGCCACCACCGCCACTACCGGCGTGGCTCTGCGTGAACACTTTGCGCAACACCGCCGCGCAGGAGAACTCCGCTATGGCGGTCAGCTGCACGCGGTAGAGTCCCGCCTTGGTGGTCACGGCGTCTGCCCAGTCCTGCGTGGAGCCGCTGGGCTCGCTGACGCAGTCGAAGAAGTCGGCGCTCGGCACCCTGTGGAGGAGCGCGTGCATCGCCGCCGGCGGCGAGGCGAAGGATGTGTTCCAGTCCATATCGCCGGCGGCGTGGGTGGGGGAGCCGGGGCGGTCGCCGCGTCGCCCTCGTCGCACGGCGCTCTGCACGGTGATGCGGTTCTCCTCGGCGTCCACCGTCACCGCACACGGGTCACACATCGTCGCCACGTCGAGCGTCTCCTCGCTCGCGGCCGTGGCGATCGGCGACCGCGGCGTCGAGCCACCGCGCCGCGTCCCGGCTGCTCTCGCCGAGTCGGCCGCGCCAACGCCGGCGCCTCTCGCGCGCACGCCGTCCTTGTCGACGCCGAACTCCTCCATCATCTCCATCTCCTTGATCGAGATCCCTGCCCGTATGGCTGTGACGCAGCGCTCAAAGTACCCCTCAACGGTGGTGGCGAAGCGCTCGTAGTTGGGGTAGTGGTCGCAGTCGTTGCGTCCGCCCATCTCCACCGGCAGCACCTCGGCGTCGATACGCTTCAGCAGCTCGCCACGCTTGATGTCGCCGGCGGAGAAGAGGAAGATGCACTCGCTGATCGCCTGAGGCAGCTGCCGCAGAAGCGGCTTCATCACAAAAGTGAGAGCGCCGCTCATGTTGCAGATGAACATGCGGCCCACCACTCCAGGAAAGAACTTGCTGGTGCGGAGCGCCATGTCCTTCTGGAAGATGAGGTCCGTGTTGCGCAGCATCGACGCGTCCTTCTGGTTGATGAGCCACGTCACCGTGGCGGTCGGGTTGTGCCGATCACACCGCGCCGCCCAGCCGAGAAACATGTCCATGTTCGCCTGCCGCTCTGGTCGCTGCTCCGCCTTGGGGCAGTCGCGAGCGGTGTTGAAGTAGAGCACCGGGTGGCCCTCCTTGTCTCGGCCGATGTACTGCACGATGCCGGCCCGCATGGACTTGCGCAGCGTGTCGGTCATGACGTAGTTGACAAACACAGCCCGCTCCATCTCCTGGCGCCGCACCAGCTTCGCGACCGTCTCCCCCACATCGTACTTCTTGTTCGCCAAGAAGAGGTAGATCCACCCATCCAAGTAGCTGTGGTGCACCTCCACGGCCCTCTTCACCTCCGCCAGCGCTGCCGCGTGCTGCGGCGGACACTGGAACATCTCGCAGCGACACCGCACAAGCGCGCCGATCCAGAGGAGAAGGTGAGGGAGAGGGCGGGGGGGGGAGTGGGTGTTCGCACTCCTACACACACAAAGAGAGAGAGACAGAGAGGGAAGGAGAGGAGAGGAGAAGGGAAGGATGGCAGAGGTTCTTCTGTGGGTGGATGAGGAGAGGGTGCCGCGAGTGTGTGCCGTCAGGCCATCGTCACCTCTGTGTCGAACACGTGCCCTGACCTGGTGAGGCATCGCAGTGCACTCTGAGACAGGCGAAGCGACATCGGCCGCTTCACCTGCAACCACAGAGGAGCTGAAGGAGGAAGAAGAAGAGAAAGACATGGACGAGTGGCGCAGAGCACAGCGAGGGAGAGGAGACGTGCGGACTGCAGAGCCGGTGTGGTGCCTCGAGTTCCCCGCCGCCTCCGCCCCCCTTCCATTCGTCGGTGACCACCGCCACGCTGCCTCTTCCACCACTCCTCTCTCTCTCTCGCACACAGACACACACACACCACGACGCTACATCATGGCGGCGAGGTCGTCGGCGGAGAGGTCGAGTGTCGTGGCGGGTGGCGCTGCAGTATCGCCGCCGCTCTCACCGCAGTCCGTCACCCCTTCTGCTGCAGATGCGGAGGCACGAGACACGGACGAGACCTGTGCTGCGGCCTGCACAAGTCCGTGGCGCAGAGGCAGCGGCACAAGAAAGGGGTGTGCATCGCACACGCGGTGCAGCACGGCGACACCGCGCTCCAGTGGCGCGCTCGTGTCGCAGTGCTCGCGCGCCTCGGCACTCGCTCGAGCAACGAAGTCCTGCGATACACCAAAGGTCTCGTACAGGTCCTCGAAGGACGTGAGCAGCTCACCGAGCGCGTCTGCGTTGCCCTCCCGAGCCAGCAGGTTCGCGTAGGCGGCGAGGGTACTCGCGGTGTGTGCCACCATGTTGCCCGACGCGTGTCGTTGTTGGAGCTGCTTCCAGAGCGCACGCGCCTCTGCTGTGCCCTCGGCCGTCCCGTCTCGCAGGAGCGCCGTCATCACGGCCGCCGTGGTGGCTGGGGTCTCCACCACCTTGTAGGCGCGCAGGTTCGCCTCGTACACCTCCTTGGCGTGGCGGCCCGGGCTGCAGGCGAGGTAGGCGTTCCACACGTGTGTGCTGGAGAGGAGCTCGTCCGCGTGGCGGGTGTGCTTCGGGTCCGTGATGTGGTCCGTCGCCTCCTGCAGCTCAGCGAGCGATGCGCCGCAGCGGTGAAGCGCGCGCAGGTACTCTGCCCACGCCACGGCCGGCATGTAGGCAGGCCCGGCAGTGGCACCGTCGTCACCATGCGCTGTAGCGGTTGCGCTGCGACGGCGGCTGCGTTGCATGCAGAACTGCCGGGCGAGCGCCTTCATCTGCACTGTCTCACTCGATCGGTGCGTGTCCGCGTTGTCGCTGGGCCGCTGCACACCCATGAGCGACAGAAGCGGCGCAGACACGACCGTGTCCCAGCGCGGCGAGCGAGAGGGAGAGGTGGTGGCCGAGGAGTCTGTGTCGCAGGCGGCGTGCAGCGCACAGCAGACACGCTCCACCGCTTCCAGGGACGGGGCGCCGAAGGACGGCCGGAGTAGGCTGCTCCGCGCTGTGTCCAGGAACAGAGCGATGAAGAGCGAGCGGTCGGCGCACACAGTCTCACCGGAGGCGGATGCGTCCCTCGGCGGCGTTGCAGCTGATAGTGTCGGCCACTGCGAGACGAGCCACACAAGCAGTGCGGCGGCGCGGTCCCACTCTGTGAAGGCGGTGACGCAGAGAACGATGTAGAGGGCGAGAGAGCGCTGCAGCTCTCGCGAGTAGTGGAGCGCGCGCAGTGCCGACGTCACGCGCGACTGCAACTGGACGACAGACACTGCATCCTCGCTCCGGTGAACGTTCAGCGCTCGCACAAGTGTACGCAGCCGCTGTGCAGCCGGCGGCAGGCGCGACGGCAGCGCTCGCTCCAACACCTCCGGCGACAGAGACGGCGGCGTGCGTGCTTCGCGCACGACGCAGTGCCGCATCACATCGGCTGAGCGGAGGCGCCGCTGTAGACGCACGTCCCCGCCGCTGCTTGTACTGCGCCACGCACCGAACTCAACGCGCGCGCCGGCACCCGCGGTGCCACGAGACAGCGCAGTGCGTGCGTCCGCCGCTCGCGTGTCTTGGCCGGTGGCGCGGTCCAACAAGGTCGAGGGCTCACGGCTGCCGTACCGCGCGTCCAGCTCCTGCGCGAGAGCCGTCAACTCATGAGAGGTCGTGAGGGAGGTGGTGGGATGCTGGTCGATGAGCTTCGCACCACTCGATGCTGAGACGCCGTGTTGGTGCACCAGGCCCGCGCTGTGGGCCTCGAGGTACGCGGTCACGTACTGCTCCTTGTGATACAGGTTCGTGGTCGCTCTCTTCTGCTGCAAGCGCCGTGTCTCGCTGTGTGCGACGCGACGCGCCGTCCTCCGCAGCTCTGCCAGCGGCGTTTCGA
Organism: Novymonas esmeraldas; assembly: GCA_019188245.1. NCBI lineage: Eukaryota > Euglenozoa > Kinetoplastea > Trypanosomatida > Trypanosomatidae > Novymonas > Novymonas esmeraldas. The sequence continues at coordinate 180,353 of JAECZO010000048.1, read as the reverse complement.
AGACACCGCCCCTGTGAAGGCACCGCGTGTGGAGCATAGAGCAGAAAGGAAAGAAGGGGGGCGGCGGTATGAGCGAGCTGACGGCGGTTGTGTGCCGGTCTCATCACAACAAAGCGAACCGGTAGAGAGAAAGAGAAAGGCAGACAGACAGTGGGAGGCAGGACTGCAAGTGGGGAGGCATGCGTAGAGCAGTGGGAGATGGATCCACCTCGTCCTCCTCATCCTCCCACCACCTGGTCTTGGCGCACTTGTCAGGTATGTGTGTATGTGTGTGTGCACCGAGCGCAGAGATCACTTCGCTGAACAGCGGGGAGGTCGAAGAACAGTAGTGCTCTCCCTCACTTCACCCTCGTGCGCTGCCTCCAGTCACAGAGAGAGAGAGAGAGAACGAGAGAGACAGATGTCTTGGATTACTTGTATTATGTGTAGTGACGTCAACGTGGGAGGACACACACACAACAGAATGAGGAAAGGTGCCCACCACGACGATAAACAGCGGGTGTATGTGTATGTGTGTGTGTGTGTGTGTGTGAGCAGCAGCAGCAGCAGCAGCAGCAGCAGAGCGTTGCTCGTCCGTCTCGCCCAGCGCAGAGGCACACATCCCGGCGGCTGCTCTTGCCAGACGATCATGCACTACAGCCCCAGCTCGGCACGCAGCGCCGCCAGCTCTTGCTGATGCGCCGCGGTGAGCTCTGTGTGCCGCTTCAGCGTCTCGATGCAGACGCGCCACCGTGTCAGCCGGCGCCGCCGACATGTGTGCTCCGGCGCTGCGGCGGCGCTCCAGCTGAAGCCGCGGCCGCCTCGCTGCTGCTCCTCCGCCTTGGACGGCCACCGCGCCGCGTAGGCCCACGGCCCCACGTCCCAGTCCTTCAGCTCCTTCACCAGGCTCCGGACACGGCGTGCGCCGCCGTGTGCGTGCGCGTCGTCCTCCGCCCACGCTGCCGCCGCCTCCGCCGCACTCGCCCAGCGCCACTCCGGCACCGCCACGCACAGACTGCTGCCAGCCGTGCGGTTCAGCTGCAGAAGATCCACGACGTGCCCGCTCTGCGCGTCGTCGTAGGGGAAGGTGGCGTGCAGTCGCCAGCCGGCCTCGGCGGTGGTGATGGCGCGCTCCTCGTTCTGGAAGACCTCGACCATGCTGTAGGGGCGGAGACTCGCCAAGTCCTTCGCCTGCTGCAGGCGCAGGTCCTCCAGCTCCAGCCAACACTTGTCCCGCTCCTGCACGTCGAGCAGGTGCTGCGGCACCTGCAACGTCTGGAAGTAGTGGCCGAAGTCGAAGCCGCCGCTGCCGCCGGCGCTGCGCTGGGCCGCCACCGCCGCGTGATACTGCGAGAAGAAGCCCATCGATTGCACGCCGCGTTCCACCTCCGCTGGGCGGCACAGGACGAGACCTGGCCGATGCACCCGTCGGCCGCGTCGCGATGCGTTGGGCGAGGTGGAGGTGGTGTCGCTCTTTGCGGAGGACGTGTGCGCCTGTCTGTCCTCGTCCTGCTCCGCCTCCTCCCGCTCTCGTATCTCGTCCTGCCCGGCGGCGAACCGCACGTACAGGTCGTCGTGCCCGTCCCGCCACGCGTAGACGAGTGCGTGGCGCTGCAGCGGCTCCTCCACGTCGAGCAGGCGGCGGGGCGCGTACTGCGGCGCCGGCGATGACTTGCGTGGCGTGGCGAGCGAGCTGCCGGCGACGGACACAGTCTCCGCGTGGAGCAGCGCCATCTGCGCTGACACGTAGGATGCCGCCTGCACCGCCCCAGCGTCCTCCACGCCGACGGCGCTTGAGGCGGCACCGCCGGCGTTGTCCAGCGCAACACTGAGGACATGCGGTAGCCTGCGTGTGCGGTGCGTCCGCGTGCTCCCAGCCACGCTGCTCTCGCACGAAGAGCTGCGACGGCGGCTATGGTGGTGGCGGCGCCGCTGGCCACTGCTGCCACACTCGGAGGCGGTGCCGGCAGCTGTGGTCACACCTGCGTGGGACGCGACGTGGATAGGGACGGCGCTGGTCACGGTCGTGGCCGCTGTTGAGGCGGCGCTGCCGCTCCTCCGTCCTGTGCTCGAGGCCGCAAGCGGTGACGGACACGGCGGAGGCGGAGGAGTCGAGCAGGCGGCCCCGGTGACGGCGGCAGCTGCCATCGGCGGTGCCGAGAGCGGACCGGTGTCTGCGGCGGCGGCGGTCTTCTGCGGCACCGGCGTCGTCGCCGTCGGCGGTTGTGCTCGCGGTGGTGGCGGTGGCGGTGGCGGTGCGTCGTCGCCGCCTGCGAGGTGGAACATGGCCGCCATGAGGGGACGCGTGAAGCTGAAGGCCGGCTGCGTCTCTCGTGCACCACCGGCTGCGGTCGCGGTCGTCGACTGCGGCGCCTTTGTGGACGGCGGCTCGGGAGAGGCGGTCGCGGTCTTCGCACTGCCGGACGTGTCGAAGTAGGACAGGTACGAGGCGGCGGACGGCGTCCAGCGCTGCACCGACGCGGACCACCCCTGCGAGGCGGCGGAGACGGCCCGGCTCGTGGAGCCCCAGAGGGAGTGCGTCACGCCACCGTCCTGCGCCTCCACCACCGCCCCGTCCCTCGCGGCGGGCGACGCGCCATCGCCATCGGCGGCGCTGGCGGCGGTGTGTTCGCCCCCGTCCGACCTCTGCACGCCGCGCTGCGCCGTGTCCATCACGGTGCTCACCGGCTCTCGGAACGGAAGCGGCACGCTCACCAGCGACTCCTGGTCGGCCAGGAAGAGTAGTAGGCGCGTCGCCGTCCAGTCCGGCAGCACCGCCAGCACCCCAGTCGCGGGGGCTGATGCACCGCCGCCGACGCCGCCAGCCTTGGCCACGCTGCGGTGGGGGCTGTAGAGCTCCATGAGCACCGTGTAAGGCGCCACTGTGACGTGGCCGTCGTTCACTGCGACACCGCCGTCCGCACCGAGCCCGTCACCACCCCTCAGTGGCTTCACTGCGACCTCGGCGGCATCGGCGATCTCGGCCGCGGACACGCTCGCGGCACCGTCCGCGGCCTCCGGCGATGGTGGTCGCGATGCGGGAGCGCTGACCTCGTCCAGCCACGCCTCCAAGTCTGTGTCCCGGAACGGCTCCGGCGTCGCCTTCGTCTCGGGCAGCACCGGCGGCGGCGCCGGTGGGGGAGACGCGGACGGTGCGGCAGCCGATGCAGCGGCGTCCACGGCGGCAACCGGCTCCGCCGCGGTGACTGCCGGCCGCTGCGTGCGATGGCCCAGCGACTGCGGCACGCTGCCGAGCAGCAACACCGTGTCGTCGTCCGTCACGGCCGCCGTGCAGAACCACGTCTGCTCCTCCGCCTCGCCGCCGCCGCGGTCCACCACGAGTCGGTGGCGGCCCAGCGGGACCCAGTGCAGAAAGAACTCGGAGGCGGCACGGCGGGCGACGCTGCAACGTGGCCCGCCACGTCCGTCGAGGGCCGCGGCGGAGCACAGTCGCCGCGTCTCGAGCGCCTCGCCGGTGCAGCCGCTGAGACGCCACAGCGCCAGCGCAGGACGGGCGAGCAGCAGTGTCATGGGCAGGCCCACCTGGTACGGACGCGCGCTCATGGCGACACCGGCGTCGCACACGTCCCGCGGGCCGATCTCCTGCACGAGGCGCGTCTCCTCCAACACAAAGGCGCGCCGTGGCCCCCACAGCACCCGCAGCAGCACGACGTTGAGCTCTGCAGCCCCGTTCGCCGCCGGGTCGTTGCCGGCTGCCACGTCGTCCGGCACGTCGCGCGCACGTGAGCATATGTACACGCTCACCAGCCGGTAGCCCCGCGCCGACGTTGACGGGCGAGAGAAGGCGTTGTGGCACCGGTTGCACAGCTCCAGGCAGGGGCCGACAAGGACAACCCGCGTGGCGACTCCGTGCTCGAGGTGGTAGACGACGCGCCCCGCCGCCGACGCCTTCTCCATCGTGTCCAGCACGCGCTCCTCCTCCTCCGCCGTGAGACGCTGCTGCAGCAGCGGCGTCTGATGGTGGTGACCACCGGCGCCGACAGGAACACGTGCGAGTCCGTCACCCTCTGCGGCGGCGGCGGGTGGTGATGGCGATGCTGCTGCGGGGCAGCCCGCCTGAGCCTTGGTTTGTCGGTACCACAGCGGCACCTGCTCAAGCACCGCCGCGGCCTCGCGCTCCACGTCGAAGAGCACGACAGTGCCCACCTCGTCGACGCTCACCACCGCCGGCTTCAGCGAGAGCGGTTGAAACGGCTCTAGCGCAAGTTGTGTGCACTGCATGCACACCACCTTGTTGGCTTCGTGCTGGGTGTGGTTGAGGCAGAAGTGAGCGCCGCTGCTCATGACCGACACGCTGTGCACCACGCGGTCGTTGCCGGAGGCGACGCTGAAGTAGCGGCTCCACTTGGAGAGCAGCACGCCGTCGTCGACGAGGACCGGCTGCATCGCGGCGCACAGGTACGACTCGCGGACGTGGAAGTCGTGTCGCGTCTCCGTGAGGCCAAAGATGCCGGTGCCGGCAGAGGCGGCGGCGGCGGCGCTGGTCGACAGCCGGCTGGCGAACATGCTCAGCGGGGAGGCGGCCGCCGCAGTCCCCAGCGTCGTCGCGGAGAGTTGACGTTCGCGGTAGAGGCGAACACCGGTGCGGTGCACCGTCGCCAGCGTCGCCAGGCCCACGACGCAGAGGGAGTGGATCCGCAGACTCGGGCACGGGTCCAGCATGATGGCAGAGGGCGGTCGATAAGGTGGATAGCGGCAAACGTGCGCCGCGTAGTGCTTCGGCGTGTGGCCCGGCGTACGACGAGGCCTGCGCCGCGACACAGAGGAGCTGCCGCTCCCACTACTTTGCCTGTCACGCCCCAGCGTCGCGTCCGACGACTGCGAGCTGGAGCGGCGGGCGGAGGCGGTCGTGCGGCCGTCGCCGCCACGTCGCACGCCCTTCGGCGAGGCGACGCTGCCGGGCATCGTGACGATTGAGGACGTCCTACTCGGTGGGCACACACACACACACGTGGGAGGGTGGGGTGGGGAGGCGAAGATCCAAAGAGGCCGTCCTCGACCCGTCGGACTGTGCCACCGTGTGTGTATGTGTGTGTGTGTGTGTGTGTGCACGTTAATTTGCGTGCAGGGCGACCGCTCTCACGGGGTCCGTGTAGGTGCGAGAGAAGGAGAGTACAAGGGGGATGAAGAGTGAGAGAATAGACGGCGAGAGGTCCTCGACCTCCACGTTCGCGTGGCCACCGTCTCGGTGTAGCGGCACAGGTCTACACCACCTCACCCGAGACAAGAGCCAAGCGCGTTGCACCTCTTCCGCGGCTGTGTGCCATTCATCTGCATGGGCCCTTGCGTCCCCCACTTGATTCGTAAGGGCGTCGTGCTCTCCCCTGGACTCCGTCGCTCCTCTTTCCACACGGTACGAAGGCGAACTTGTCGCAGAGTTTCTTGGAAATCAGGAGAGTCTCGTGAGAGGTCTCTGTGGAGATCGATAGCATGCTGCGCGTGTACCGCAGTGTCTGTCACTGAAGGTCGAGACGCCTATTGTAGTAGACGCGCGGCACGCGGTGCGTTGGAGTCGCCACGTGCAGCAGCGGCACGCTCACCGTCGGGTCTCACAGTTTTTTTTTTCGAGTCTTTAGAGGACTCCCCACCGCTGAGGTGTGCCGCGTTGCCGTCCGCTGCACCACCTCCCCGGTATCCACCGACGCCTGCGCCCCGGCCACGGATCACGCGCTCCCGCAGGAAACTGTTGATGTCCGCCTTTATGCGGGATACCTCCGGGTTCAGGTAGCGGAACCCTTGCTGGCGCGCACGCCCGACGCCGTCGCGGAGCTCCCGCATGACGGCCGCCCCAACCGCACGCTCCTCCTCGCGGAGCTGCTCGATCTGCGCGCTGAGCCTAACGATGTACGCCTCCGTGTCGGAGAGGTCCACCACTGCCGTCTGCACGCCGTCGGGGCCGTACACCGGCGCTGCGTATGCGCCGCCTTCCAGGAGGTCCGCCCCTCCATGCCGCCGCTTCTTGTACAGCGTGCGATAGACAGTGGGCTCGTCCTGTGTGTGGTGGTGCGCTGCGCCTCCTGCGACCTGCGCCATACCCGCAGCCTCCGACATGAGGGTCGCGTTGTAGTGGGCCAGTCTACAACGGGGTGGCAACAGTGGCACGCCGACGTTCTCGAGGACGTCACGCCAATCGTCCAGCGTGCCGTCCGTCATGCCTCCCACTACAAACGCATTGTAGCGGTAGAGGCGTGTGGCTTCGGGCTCCTTCAAGAAGAAGTCGCACCACCGCGCCACCCGGGTTTCTGCCGACTCGGCCCCCGTCTTCGGCCCCGCGAGGCCCAGAAGCACCACGGCCGACGCCGCAACCAACGGAGACACCGCGTATGCCTCGATCGCCGCGAGGAGCGCGTGCTCGTACTCCTCCTCCGCCTCTCCCCTCCTTCACCCGCTGCAAAAAACGCCGCCTCCTTGGTCGTGAACCTGGTGTAGAGTTGCACCTTTTTATCGGTGAACTCACGTTGGGCGGCCAGCATCTGGGTCTTGAGGTCCTCGGGGACCGCGGCAGGCGTGGACACGAGCTGCTTCGCCCTCGCCTTCGTGAGCTCCATGAGCTCGTCTACGTACCTCTCCCGCGAGAGGTCCCCGGCCACGTACGCCTCCTCGACGACACGTGCTAGCGGTCCAAAATCCGCCGTGTTCTCGAGCGCACCTAACGGGATTAGGTTGCGCTCCCGCTCGTTCCTCCTTCTCGACGCCACGGATCCATCCTGTGAATCCGGGGGAAGCGGAATGTGATCCAGTTTCATCAGTCCGATGATCTCTGGTATGTGTTTGTGTGTTTGAGAATCTCAAGGGCAACGTGGCGCACACACAGAGGACAAGCACTGTTGTAGCGTTGTTTTTTTTTTTTTTTTTACGTCACAGTTGCGGGCACTGTTGGCACCCCACGGCAACAGCGCTGACTGCGTCAGACGCAGTCCCGACGTACACGTGCGACTGGTGCTGTCCGAGGCGAGTCCGCGCCTCTTCATCACAGTAGTTGTTGGCGAAGCAGTCGCCGCAGCTCCCAGTTTCTGGGACCCATCACGGCTCGACACAGCGCAGGCGAGAGAAAAGCGCCTGGCCCGTTACGTCAGATATGCACAGGTCAGTTGAACTACCTCTGCAATGATGGACGAGGAGAGGTACTCGCCGGGTTCGGAAGAGGCACACACACACACACGCGTTTGGTCCGCGCGCCGTAGCGTTCATCCACTGTCGAAACAGGTACCCGTCTCCCGCACGCACACACATGCGCACATACAGTCATCGCCCTTCCAGGACCTGCGGGTGTGTTTGTCCGCCGCGGACGCCGTGGTACAGGACATTCATGCCCCTGGACTGACTCGCCTTCCAGATCAATTCACCAACACACCTGACCTCCGCTCTGGAGGGAGTGGGAAGGGCACCCTCGGTTACCTCTCTCTCTTTTCCTTTTTGGGGTGGCGGAGGGACTCCCTGTCCGTACATGCCTTCGTCTCGCGGGCTTCTTCGCAGCCTCCAGAAGACTGTGTTGTTGTCTTTTGCAGCGGAGCTCGCAGAGGTTCTTGTCTGTGCTGGTCTGGCTCGCACCGCGGGTGCCCCTCCAGCTCCTCGAGGTCCAGCCTGGGACGGTCGTCCTGCTGCCGTTGTTCAGCATGGGGGGGCAGAGTGACTCCCTCCCACCAACCTCTCCATCTCGAACGCACCCATCGCCGGAGCTCCCACACCTCCCATGACCGCCGCGCCGCTCAGTCCAGAGCAGAGAGAGACCCATGGTCGGGTCCTAGGACTTCAGCGGGTGGTGTAGCGGCTCTGCGTACGTCAAGGCGGCTTCCGCCTTCGAGGCCCTCACCCCCTCCCATCCTCCATTCTCATCAGCATGTCCACGTTGTGGACGGCGTCTGCTTTCCCATGGGGAGTGGTGAGGATAAGGTTGGCCACAACGAAGGCCACCCAGTCCGTGTCCTGCTTGCATACCAACTGGGACAACAGTAGGATTTCGATTGGGGAGAGGGCACACCGGTCCGTGTCCCCCCCCCCCACCCCTTGTTCCCACCATCAGGGTCTGGAGGTGCGCCAAGTGGTTGGAGGCACGGAAGGCGTCCTGGATCCTGTTCAGCTCCTCTGCACCGTGAACAAAGAAGGACTCCTTTGACATGGTCTCCACATCCCAGAACAATGCAGTCGCCTTCTTGGTGTTACTGAAGGCGCGTGGTGAATCAGACCTGCACAAGCGTGCGAAGATCTCAGTTGGCGTTTCTTCATATTCATCTCTCTGTGCTGAGGCCATCCTTGACGGCGTTCAGCTTCCGAATGTTCGCGGGGAGCTCCTCCACAGGCATCCAAGTTGCCCTGCACATCCGATGCATTCGTGTTGACGTCATCGTCAGACACGATGAATTGTGTGGCGGGTTGATGTCGGTGCGTGGACGGGCTTCAGTGCGAACACTCTACGACGAGAGGGAGAAGTGCGGTGTGGGCTACGGTGTGCAAGCACCCCCATCAGGAGAACAGTCGAGGCGGAGCCGAGAAACTTGTAGAGAGCGCAGGTGTAGGGGCGGGGCACAACAGAGGAAGAGAGAGAGAGAGCTGCACCACTCACATTCCCGACCAGGTCAAGCTCCATCGACACACATCGGTTCCTACGGATGAAGAGTTCAGCCAGCACTAGAGAGTGTGTGTGTTTGTGTGTAGTGAAGAGAGCAGACGTGGGGAAGGAGTACAGGGGAGTCATGTATGCGGTGCCACTGAAGATGGAGAGAAACACACCGACGAGAGTCGGAGGTGTGCACATGCATCCCTCTCTCTCTCTGTGAGTGTGAAGGTGAGAGATGCCACAATACCAGACGCACATGGCGGTTCTTCGTTGTCGTCTCCTCCATCCCTTCGCTGAAGCAGACTCCTCACCAGCGCTGGTGGTTCGCATGCGCACCGACTATTGAGGAGCCGACGCGATTCCCACGTCACTGCGTGTGCACGACTGTCCTCGTAGTTGCCAGCTCATCTCTTGCAACATCTTCCTCCTACATTCTTCTTTTTTTTTTTTTTTTGGACACACGTAGTTGCGCACACCGCACACACACACCAATCACCAGCGAGAAGCAACAACCCACACACACATACACAAACACACGGCGCAGAGAGAGAGGGAGATGGAACAGAGACGGAGAAGCATCCAGGACATCACTAACACGACAGAGTGTGGAGCCTCCACCTCTCTCTCTCCTTCTCTTCTCCTCCTCCGTCGCCACTCCGCACACGTATCAACCGAAAGAAAGAGAGGGGGAGAGAGACATCGCATGCAACAGTGTGACAGTGAGGGGCACAGAAAGAGACAAAGAAGTTGCACTGCCTCACGTACAGTGAGAGACACACCGACAGACACAGACACCGACACACACACAGAGAGATACAGCACATATGGAGACACACACACCGAGAAAGAAGGAGAGAGAGAAGCGAAGAGAAGAGAAAGACACACGGAAACACATCCAAAGAGTGGGGAAAGAGAAAGAGGGAGACGCACCACACCTCTACGGTGCATCGACGCGTACCCCTCGCACACAGAGAGAGAGAGGGGGGGAGAGACACACAGGCTGGCGGTGTCCCCACCTGCACACCATCGCATGGGACATGAGCGAGGCAGAGAGCGGTACGTGTTCCGGTAGCCGAAGGGCGGTAAACAATCAACCACACAACACAGGAAAAAAAAGAGTAGAGGGGAAAAGTGGCACGGCAGCGTGTGAATGGTGAACACTGCACGTGCTGACGCGTGCGCAGTCCGGCGGTACTGCGCGAGGAGAGCACCGCTGCAGTGTCCCGGTGATGAAGGAGGGAGGGGGTAGAAGGAGAAGGGGAGAAGGAGAAGGGGGCGGAGTCGGTCGGACTCGGTGGTGCATCTCTCTCTCTCCTCCAGCATGGAAAGACACAGACACACGTACACACATGTACACACACGTACCAGGCTCTAAGACGTGGTGCGGCGCGGCCACCTCACGGTGTACGATGGTTCTCTCTCTTTCTCTCTCTCTGCGCATTGGAGAAGCGAGAAACAAAAGAAAGAGCGAAGGGTGAATGGAGTAGGAGAGGGAGATGGAAGGACATCGTCCAAGTGCCGAACAGGTCACTTCGACGGAGATGTGCCCAGCCACTCGGAGGTGGTGCGCGCCGTCGGCGAGAGACGTACAGCGCACACACTCGAGGAGGCGCAGTCGAGAGAGCGACTACAGCAGCCCCCTGAGCAATACGTGAGGAAGAGAGACGCACACACACACACCCACGCACACAGACACTCGCGCAGAGACACGCCGTAACACACGAGAGACTCCGCGTGAACCAGCGCAAGACACACTTCTCTCCTCTCAGTACTTCTCCCATTGCAGACGCATGCGAGTTGCACTGCTTCCACGCAGTCACACACGGTACACTGCAGCGACAAGTGAAGGCGAGGGAGGGAGGATAGAGGAGCGCGCCGTCTACGGTGAAGGACTCGCACACAGGCCCACCAACAACACAGAGAGCACCACCAAGACAACGATGTGGAGAAGAGAAAAAAAAAAGAGAGAAACTCGAGAGCCACAGAGCGGGGAGGGGTGGGGAGGGAAGGGACGGCGATCAACGTATCAGCGTGTGTGAATGTGAGTGGGAGACACGCTGGTGGGGGGCTGTGGTGATGACTGTGCAGCCTCATCGCTCGTGTCGCCCCTTGCATCCCCTCCCCACATCCCTGCTTTTCTGTATCTGTGTGTGTGTGTCCAACAATGGAGCAGCGGTAAGGGAGGGGGGAGAACATACGCAGAGAGAGCGAGCACCAGCGGTTGGTGAGGAGTCCCTTGCGGCCCTCCGCACACACGTAAAGGTGGTTACATCGACAGTGGACAGTGATGGAGGGGAGGGAGAAGGGGAACATGGAGACGGCATGCACCACCACCCTTGCCTCTTCCTCCTCTCTCTCTTTCTCTCTCTCTCTACTCCTCCAGCACGCCGAACTCGCGGAGGCGCTCGTCGACGATCTCCTCGCCGATGCACTCGACCGGCTGGCGCGGCGTGCGGATCTGGTACTCCGCCGTCGTGTCCTCCATCATGCCCGCCTGCGCGAAGGACGGCATGTTTGCAAACACGCGGCAGTTGCGGTCGACACGCTTGAACTCCACCTTGATGCCGTTGCCGACGTAGGTGTCCGGCAGCAGCCCCATCACGTACGGCTTCGTCACGCTCGGGTCGTGGATGCGGGGGATCACGAAGTAGGGGCTGTGCTCCGGCAGGAAGGTGTACTTCATGGCCACATCGCGCGAGAAGTTGAACTTGAGCTGGCGGTCCGGCTTCTCCACGAGGGAGTTGCTCGTGGCGTCGAGCTTCTCCTTCTTGCCGCTGTGCCGGAAGACGCTCAGCAGCAGCGCGTGATACTCCAGCGACGGGTCGTCGCGCTCGTCCTCCTGCGAGAGCGTGATGTACGCCTCCGTCGGCGCCGAGACGTTGATCTCGAAGGAGATGGTGGGGATGCCCTGCGCGAACTCGCCGCGGACGCGGTAGTCGAACCACGGCGTGCGCAGGTGGCAGCAGCCGCCACCGGAGAACATCTTGAGCGCGTCGCTCCACTCCAGCCAGAAGGTGCGGTCCAGGTCGGCCGGACTGCCGCCGTGCTTGTAGCATGTGTTGCGCACGGACGGGTACTTCTCCCAGCGCTTGTCCGTCTTGCTCCACGCGCCAGTCCACTCGGACCCGTTGCCCCACGGATTGCGAATGCGCAGCAGGCGCAGGTCGAGGTCCTCGAAGGACTCCGCCTGCAGCACCGCGTAGCCGTGGTGCAGCCGCAGCCCCATCTTCTCGTACGTCGCCTCCAGCTCCGGGTTCGCGCTCACGACGTTGGCGTTGCCAAAGGCCTCGCCGCCGTCGGAGGGGGTGCAGAGCACCTGCAGGAAGCCCATCCCGTCGTAGGAGAGGATCTCGTGGAAGATCGTGTCGTCGCCGCCGCGCGCGTCCTCCCAGAAGCTCTCGTAGCGCGTCACGGGGAAGCCGGTGAACTCGGAGAGCGGCTCCAGCGGGTCGCCGCTGGCGATGTTCGCGTAGGAGCCGTGCACCTTCGCGTACGTCTTCTCCAGCAGCGCCACCCACATGCGGCGCGTGTCCACCGCGCAGCGCGCGAACTCGGGGCCGTCGCGCGTCGCCGGGAGGTAGTCGTCCAGCAGCACCGGCAGCCACCAGCCGTTGAAGTTCATCGTCACCCAGTAGGCGCCGAGCGAGCGCTCGACCTTGCCGTTCGCGGCGCTCACCGGGTGGCGGAAGAGGTCGTGCATCCGAGCGCCGTTGGCGTCAGTCAGCGCCGCGATGGCGGAGACGAGGTAGGTGTCGCCGATGGAGCCGTGCGTCACCTGCGAGGGCAGGATCTCACGGCGGAAGAGGCGCACCTCCTTCAGCTGCTCCGCCGGGATCCAGGTCGCCGGGCGGTGCCACGGGATGAAGCGGGGCAGGTACGTGTCCACGTCGGGGCGGTAGAGCGAGTAGTCGCAGGGGCGGAAGTCGCAGTCGATGTAGGGCTTCTCGTTCTCCTCGCAGTAGGCCAGCACCTTCTCCTCCGTCAGGTCGTCCTCGCGCACGCCGATGGCCTGCGCCATCTCCGCCAGATCCTCCGCGATGCGATCGTTCACCTCGCCGTAGAGCGTGTCGCGCTTGTCGTCGTTCAGCGGCACCGCCTTGGCGCTGCACTTGAACCCGTTGATCTTGCCCGCCACGAGCTTCGTCGTCTCGCCCGGGAAGACGACGAGGGAGGCGGAGAGCTCGCTCGTGCTCATGACGTACAGCTCCACCTTCTCGCCCGGCTGCAGGTCCGACTTGGCCCCGAATGTGAACTTGACGTGCATCTCGTACTTGTCCGTGTCGTTGTAGTAGTACCACGTCCCATCCTGCGCCACGACCTTGAAGAGGAGGCCGTTCTCGAAGACCGGCGTGACGTCGCCCTGGATGGAGGGGCCGTTGAGCTGGTAGGTCTGCCCCGTGCGCTTCGTCCTGTCCTTCTCGGAGATGTTCAGGATGGTGGTGTCGATCGTCTTGTCCTCGAACTCGTCGCACTCGTCGTCGTTCACGTACGGCGGCGGCAGGTCGCGGCGGGGCGGGACGTACTTCTTCGCCGCCTCGCCGTCCGACTGCAGGCCGCGCATCTTCTGGATGTCCTTCAGGTTGCGCGGCAGCAGGTCGGGCAGCGGCGTCGGGACGCGCACCGGGTGCAGCGTGTCCTCGTCCATCTTGCTCGGACGCGATGGCAGCGGCATCACGTAGTCCGGAGGGTACTCCTGCGGCTGCGGCTCGGCAACGGCGGTCGGCATTCCCGCGTGCGTACAATGGTATCTTTTTGTGTGTGTTGGTGTGTGTGTGTGTGTGTTGGTGGGGATGGAGGGGGAAAGGGGAAGCGGGAGTTGTGAATGCACGCAGTGGAGCTACACTTCACCAAAGAACCTGCGCAGTGCACAGGGAGAGAAAGAGAGACACAGAGAGACACAGAGGGAGGAGGTAGAAGAGGGCCAGGTGAGCATGGTGATGTACGCGGACGGATGCGTGTGGCAGAAGAGGGCAAAGGAGCTGTGGCACACTCCGCCGCCTCCTCTACTCAGCGGTGGACGGCAGTGAGGGTGGCGGAGCAACAGCGATAGAGAGAGCGCGCGAGGGGGGGGGAGCAGAAGGAGGGGAGTATGTGTGCCTGTGCTGCTGCACGACACGCATCCATGCACGTCGTGACTGCCGTGCCGTGGCCATCGCTCGGAGTCTCTGTGTGTGTGAAAGAGAAGGGAGGGAAGGGGGGGGGAGACACGGTGGGTCCTGTGCACATTCCTGAAGCTCGACAACTAGTGTACACGCAGGCGAGAAGGAAGGAGAGAGATGGAGAGAGGAGTCTGAGGTGGAGAACATATGGAGACTAATGAACACGAAAGACACACACACACACACACACACACAGATACAGATACACGCGCGCACAGCAGACGCAGTGGAGCTCGGAGGTGACACCCAGAGCAGACGAACAAAAAAAAGAAAGGAGAACGAGGGAGAGTGCCCGAGGATCAATGGAGTGCCACAGCGGCAGCGACGTACACACCCGCCGGTGGTGGTGTCGCGTGGGAAGGGGGGGGGGAGCAGAGAGGGAGTGAAAGGGAGGATGCGATGAAGCAGCGGGAGAGGAAGAGGGGAGGCGACATCCGTGCAAAGAGCGATGCGTGACTACGACACACACACACACATACACGATCAGTTGTTCGAGGGCGGTGTGTTCGCACCGCTGCTTCCATGCCCGTGGACACAGCTTCGAGGGGGGAAGAGGTAAGACGAAAGGAGAAGCACTGAGAGCGCCACGAATCCACCTTGGTTGCTTCTCAAGGAGACAGGACGGGGCGTAGACGCACCACCGCAGCAGCATCAGCAGCTCACATAATCAAACAACACACACAAAACAACACGCGAAGAGAGAAAGAGAGGGAGAGACAGAGCGGCACCTCTGCTCCACCGCGCCCCCCCCCCTCCCCCTCCTCCTTCAACAAAGCACAACACCGCTGTCCACTCTCTACGCACCTTTGACTTCGTTCCCGGTGATCCGCGTGCCCTCGCACGTCACGACGCCGCCGTCGGTGCAGATCTGGTACGCTGCCGACACGCGGGAGGTGCCGTCGATGGGGAATGGCGCGCTGGGGTCGGAATACACACCGCAGCTGCGCCGCAGCGTGACGAAGTGGACGGACAAGTCCTCGCCGTCGCCGACAGCGGCGTCGCTGACGAGGGACACAACACAGCGCACCTCTGGTGCCGTCGTCGTCGTGTTCGCTGCGGCGCCGTCCGCCACGGCGCTCGGGTCGAGCAGCGGGACGACGAAGACGGAGGCGCCGTTGCCGCTCGTGCTCGGCTCCACGACCACCTTCATGGAGACGTCACGCGCCACGACGTAGGTGCGGCGGCCCGTGACGCACTCGATGTCGTCGCACGACTCGCTCACGACCCTCGCAGCCCCACTCGCCGGCTGGCGCACCACCGACAGCGCCGTGCCGACCATCGGAATCGGACGGGAGGCGACGACTGTGCCGTAGTTGTCCAGCGTCTCGCTCACCGTCTCGAGCGACAAGGTCACGAACAGCTCCACCTTCCGCCGCGCCTTCAGCTCGAGCACCACGCGTGGCCGCCCCTGCACGAAGGCGTTCCGCACGCGGTACCGGTGTCGGTCCCACATGGTGTAGCACACGCCGCCGCCGGCGAAGGCGGCCAGCACCTCCCGCCACTCCACCCACATCGTGCCCTTCCGCTCGTTGCGCGCCACCGCCTCGGGAGACACGGCGGCGGCAGCGCTGGCGCTGGGGCTGGGGCTCGTCGGGTGTGCCGCCACGGCGCGTGGGGAGCTGTACCCGTTGAGGCTGGTCGCCACGGAGCCCGCGACGCTGAGGCTCGCGTCGGGTCGGTCGTACCACGTCGTGTACTTCCACTTCTTCTCGTAGTGCGCCTGGTTCGCCGTCTCCCACGTCCACGGGTTCTTGAGCTGCACCATGCGCAGGTCGAGTTCCTGGTAGAAGGCGACGTCGCGGAGGAAGTAGATGTGGCCGGGCAGGAACTGCGGCACCGCCCCCTTCACCGGCAGCAGCCGCGACGACCGCTTGCGCGACAGGTCCACGGTGGCGCTCGACTGCGTGTCCGACGGCGACGGGGTGAAGAGCAGCACCGTGCAGCCGGCGCGCACGCTGCGGTCGAGGTAGCGGAAGAGCGACCGCGACGCGTTGTCGTTCGGCTTCTGTGCGGCGGCCGCCCACATCGCGTCGAGGAAGCGCACCGGGAAGCCGGTGAAGTCGCCGAGCGCCTCCATCGTGTCGACGAGGCACGTCGCGGCGTAGGAGCCGAGCGACTTGGCGTACGCCTTCTCCAGCAGCGGCACCCACAGCCGGCGCGGGTCCTCGGCGCAGCTCGCAAACAGCGGCTCACGCTGCGACGCCGGCACGTAGTCGTCCACGAGGTAGTTGTGCCACCACGCGTTGTGCAGAAGCGTGACGCGGTAGCAGCCGCACGCGCGCTCCATCTTGCCCATGTGTGCGCTGACGGGGTGGCGGAACATCCACCGCACGTGGGCCGGGAACTGCGCCACCGCCGCCATGGCCGCCACGACGGTGTGATTGCAGAGGTCCCCTTGCCGCACAAGGAAGCACGATATGTCGCCGCGGAAGAGGCGCGTCTGCGACACCTCCGTGAGGTACACGTACTCCTCCGGCCGCCGCCACGTGACGGGGCGGATCGCGACGGCGTCGAGCTGCGGCCGGCACAGACTCTCCGCGCCGGGGCGGAAGTTGAGGTCGGTAAAGCGCAGGTGGTTCTTCAGGCAGCACTTCAGGTACGCCTGCTGGTCGGAGGCGCGGCTCCACTTCCCCAGCGCCTTGCGCACCGCGTTGATGTCGGCGCTGATCTTGCGCAGCGACTGCGTCACGGAGGGGGAGACGTAGTCCGTCGGCACGGGCACCCGCTTCGCCAGAAAGTGCGGCATGTGCGGCACCCCGCTCATGAAGAAGTTCGTCTCCTCCGGCAGCACGGCGATCGTGATCTCCGTCTCGCCTGTGCCGCCGATCGGGGCCAGCATGGCGCGCTCGTTGATCCTCTCGTTGCCGCGCAGGCGGCACTGCACACGCACCATCATGACTTCGTGGAGCGTGTCGTTGTAGAAGTGGTACTCAGCCTTTGGCGTCTTGATCTTGTACAGCATGCCCTCCGCGAAGACGCGTGTGACGAGGCCGGAGACGCTGGGCTGACCGAAGCTGAAGCGAGTGGACGCCGTGTAAGGCGTGGCGCAGAAGTCATAGTCGCCGAACTCGTCCGTGTGAGGGTCCGCCGCATCGCCGTCGCCGGTGCCCACGCGGTCGGCCTCCCTCCGCTCCTCCTCCATCACCTGCTGCAGGAGGCGCTGCGCCTCCGACATCCCATCTCCGGGCCGCGCCGTCTTGTCCTTCTCATCCGGCGAGTCGGGCTGCTGCGGAGACCCCGGCTCAGCGTTGCCGTTCTGGTGCGTGAACACTGCGCTACTCTGCTTCGCCTCCGTCCCGCTGCCGCCGCTGGAGAGGCACGCGCGCAGCATCTCCTCCTTCTGCTCCAGCAGCTCGCGGCACGCCGTCGTGGCGAGTCGGTAGCGTGGCACGGACCTCTGGTGCTCCTCCAGGTAGTCGTGGATGACGTGCAGCACCTCCGGGTCGGAGACGGCGTGCACAAAGGCCACAAGCTTCTCCGCGGCGACGCGGTTGACGGGGGAGATGTGCAGACTGTCGGCGAGACTGTACTCCCGCGTCTCGGGGCGCCTCTTCGGTGCCGCCGAGTCCACCACCAACGCCACCGGCGCACACGCGGAAGTGGGGCTGAGCCCCAGCGTCTCCGCCACAGGCAGCTGAACCTCCTGGATCCGCCCCGGCGCACCACGGCCTGCTGAGGCAGCGTGACTGGCCGCCGCTCCATCCGCGTCAGGCGGCGTCGTCGAGCCGATGTTATCTCGCCGCTGCCGTAGGCCCTTCGCGTCCCCGGAGGGAGGCGAGGGCAGAGCCGCTGTCGTGGAGGCGCCGGTGCCGCTCTTCCCCATCGGTATGGCCACGGCGTCGGGGGACAACACCTTCGGCCGCAGCCCCGGCCGCGCCGCGCCCTTCTCCCCGCCGCCGCCGCCCCGCCGCCGCCGCCGCTGCTGCTGCTACTACCGGATGGGTCGCCATCACCGGCTTGTGCCGGTGTCTCTGCGAAGGTGGCGGAGCGGTGCACAAGAGAGGTCCGCCGCAGCTTCCGGCGCTGCTGCTTCGCCGAGTGCGAGCGCTCACCCGCTGCGGTGGTCGGGACGCTGCCGACCGGCCCCGTCAATGCGGAGTCGACCGCGACTGTCGGTGGGAGCGTGCCCACCCGACGCAGCGGCGGCATGGCCGTCCGCGTCAGCTCCGCCGCTGGCGATGCCCCTGCTGCGGCGGAAGCCTCGACCTGCCCTGTCGCCTCAGCCGCTCTCTTCCCGTCCAGCGGGGCGATGCGCCGGGGTGGCACCATGCTGATGCGTGAGGCCAGCATCAGCGGCGACCCGGCATCGGCAGCGGCATCAGTCGCCGCCGCCGCGCTCGTCTTTCCGTTGGGCAGAGACGCGCGGGTCACAGGCGCCGCCGCTGTCGCTGTGGCGGTGGTGTTGCTGAGCCGCTTGGCAGCCGCGGTCGCCGGGACTGCGAGGGAGTTGACTGGCGACAGTGCGGAGACTCGCCGGTCACCGCCGCCGCGGGTCACCTCAGCAGCAGCAGCAGCAGTGGTAGCGGCCGTCGCGGACGGTTGCGGGGGAGCCGCAGCAGCTGTGTCGGCGATGGAGGGTGAGACACTCGCCCTCGTCACGGCGGTCTGCAGCCCCGTCGCGAGGTGCGACGGCGGGGGGATGTCGCGCTCCGCCGGGGTGAGCACGTCCGTCGTCCCGGACGAGCTCAGCGACAGAACATCGCCGGCGTCGGCGTGGTCGATGGGGCTGAGAGGCCGCCGCTTGGACACCTCGCGCCGAACAAGCACCTCCGTGCTGCGGTCGTCCTCCAGCCACTTGGCGGCCTCCATCTGCAGCGCGCGTGTGCGGTGTGGCGGCGGCAGCGCCGTCTTCTTCCGTCCACCAGACGACGCAGCAGCACCGCTGCCGCCGCCGCCGCTCCGTCGCGGGTGCGGCGCGATGGCGTCCGCGCGCTTCGGGGAGAAGTGGCTCGGCACGGCGGGAAGTCCGACCACGGCGGTGCCGCTCACGTCGGCGGCGCTGAGCGACGGGTCGGTGCTGTTGAGACGGAGCCCGCGTGGGACGCCGGGGCGGGGGCTCAGCCTGTTCGGCTTGAGGGACGTGGTGACGGCGTCGTGGCGGTCGAGGGCGGTGGCGGCGGTGGGGCTGGGCCGGTAGGCGGCGGAGCCCCCGTAGGACATGGAGTCGAGGAAGTTCGAGTCCATCCCGTACGGCGCGTGCGACACCTCGGAGAAGGGCAGCGAGTCGAAGCTGTCAATCTTCATGACGGCCCAGTTGGCGCCTCGGAAGGTCTCGACCGGGTCACTGAAGGACACGTCGGAGTCGTCCGACGAGCTCGAGACCACCGCCAGCGGGATCTTCGGCATCGTGAAGGGACACAACAACAACAACAACAACAAAGGTGGGAAAAGAAAAGCAGCGCAGGCGTTTGATGTGCACAATGCCCCTGTCTGTGTGTGTGCGCGCGTATGTGCGTGTGTGCAGCGACGGCTACACCTTCACACAGAGGAAGAAGAGAGAACGAGAGAGGCGACGATGTAAAGTGGCGTCTCGGAAGCCGCGACTCTCACAACAGACGTGAGAGGAGGCAGAGGTGAAGATGCAGGACCTGCACCGGGCCAAACTGCGGTGGTAGAGAAGGGGGGAGGGAGGGGTGAACACACACGCTCTCTCACACGGGGGGGGGGGGGGAGATGACGGAGTGACTGGGGGGAGACCAGCTCTCACGCACACGTGAAAAAAAAAAAGTAACAACAAGACAACCAACAACAGCGGACTATGATGCCCTCGAGCTCTTACTCACTCTCTGTGTCTCCCCACGCCACCCAGCCGCCTTCCGCTGCCCGACACCTGCGCAGGGGGTGCACTGCGTGTCCGAGGCAGCAGACACCCACTCAGAGCGAGAGAGTGAGAGAGAGAGCACAGGAGACAAGGCGGTGTCGGGTCTGTCGAGGACGATGAACAGAAGAGTCGCCACAAACACAAAGAGAGAGACACACACACAATAACAGTAACTCTAATTTACAGCTCGGCAGGCCGACAACGAGACTGAGAGAGAGAAGGGTGGAGATGTGAGCCGACACACACTATGGGACACACGTAAAAAAAAAAAAAAAAGTAGTTGCAGAGGAGACCCTCTGCACTGGTGAGTGAGTCGATGCAGCAGCGAGGCGTGCGGCCCACACGCTCTTCCCACGGCCTCGTCTCACTCTCTCTCTCTCTCTTTCTTTCTCTCCCTTTCCTCTCAGACTTTCTCTCTCTCCGTCAGCGCCTACACAGACACACTGTCGCCCTCTCACACCGCCCCAGAGAGAGAGAGAGGGGAGGAGCAGCAGCAGGATGGAGGGGAGGAGAAGGGGAGGTGGAAGAGCGGAAGGGAGATGATCCGCTCTCTCCGACATTCGAGAAAATATGTGTTTGTGTTTGTAGGTGTGTATGAGCACGCAACAAAAGAAGGAGGTTCATAGAGGAGGCGGAGGAAGGTCGAGAGAGTAGAGCAGACGCTGCAGGTGCAGGAGCGACAGCAGTGAGGCGCACATCTCGCAGTCGTGCAGACACACACCGTCCGTTGGTTAACGCGAGTGGCATGACGAGAGGGAAGGGGAGGAGGAAGGGCAGAGCGGTGGAGAGAGCGCCGCCGCTGCTGCTACTGCTGGTGTGCGTCGATGTCCATCCGCGGCACAGCTTCTCACCACCTACCTACAGCCTCAGTCCTCTCCTTTCATCCGTGTGTGTGTGTGTGTGTCCGCGCAGAGACGGCGGCGACTGAGGTCGGAAAGGCGGGACAGAGGGACGGGGACAGAGTTGGCGGCAGTCCAGCTGCCACGAGACACTGTAGCGGAGTGGAAGATTCACTAGAACACTCCCACACATACACACACACACGTACAGACACATGCAGACACATGCAGAAGAAACACGTACACACACCTAACAAACAAAACAAGAAAGAAAAAAAAGAGGTGCAGCGAGTTCCATTACGGAGACGGAAGACATCAACTCTCACCCGTCCCTTCCCCCTCTTCCCGCCTCTCTGTCACCACTGTAACACGCGTGATAGACAGAGAGAGAGAGCGAGTGACAGACACACACACACACAAACACACATCCGCTGACTGGATGCCACAGACGGAGAAGGCAGACTCAAGGAGAGGGAAAGAGAGGGAGAGCGAGATATGGGGATGGAGAAGGACGTGCAGTTGGAAGAGGATGCGTGTGGGCCATCACACGACACTGTCGCAGACCGCCCGCAACGCGTCTCTCTCTCATACTCTGTCACACACAGTGCACGCACACACAAAAAAAAAAAAGAGCACGCAAACTGAAGAGAGAGAGAGAGAAAGAGAGCGAGCGAGCTAGCGAGGGAGCCATGCGAGTCATCCATGTGCTACTGCTGCTTCTGTACATCGTCGCGGACAAACCTCAGCGTGACCGCCGTCTCAGCGCCGAAGTGCAGGCGCGGTTGTGTGGGTGGGCGACTTTGGTAGTTCACCGGCGCGGTGCACGCCTCCATCGTGGAGTGCCGCAGAATGGGCTGGGCGAGGTTCTGGAAGAGCACCGCGCCGGACTTCGCCGTCATGAACTTCACCTTCACTTTTTCACATCCCGCCTCCGCCAGCGCCGAGGCAGCGGAGCCCGACTCGGCAGCCACGAGCTGCGCCGTGAGTGTGTAGGCGACGTCCGAGGAGGTCGAGTGCAGACAGGGTGCCACGTGGTAGGGGCCCTCGCGTGGATCGAGCACCAGCCCAGCGCTCACGTCCCGCTCGTAGAGGTACCGCGGCTCCGGCGACAGGTCGAAGGCGTCGGCGCCGTCGCCGTTGGCGCCGACAAAGTGCATTCCATCGCTGCCGCCCTTGGAGAAGAGCAGACAGCTGATGCCCGCGATCGTGCGGCCCCCGCCGAGCGCTGGGGCACCTTTCTTCTGTGCCGCAGACGCCGGCCCGACCTCGTCCGAGTTCCGCTGCGTCACGCTCACCAGCAGCCGCGTCGGGGCCGTGACAGTCACGTGCAGCAGCACGGACGGCTGGCGCTGCGTGAACTTGCCCTGCACCTTCACCACGGCCCAGTCCTCCGTGAGCGGTGCCACGCAGCCTCCCTGGAAGTACTGCGGCACGTCCTCCAGCGCCATCCACACCGTGTTCTGCACCGCCGCCTCGCCCATGGCGAAGACCAAGTCGCCCACCTCGTCCACCCACGACTTACCAGAGCGTCGCCACACCCCGAGCCACTCCTCCGTCGACCGCCGCACCGCCGCCGTCTGGCGCAGCCGCGCGATGCACGCCCCGTCCCCGAGCGTCTCGAGCCCCAGCACCACCGTGGCCACGCTGGGGTCAAGGCCGACGTCGCTGTAGAGCGCGTCCACGCGGTCCCGCTTCTCCTGCGACCGCGCGGTGCTGAGCGAGTAGGGCCGCAGCCAGCACACAACACTCGGCATCGCGGCAGTGCCCGGCTTCCGGAGCAGCCGCGTCATGAGCGTGAAGAAGCGCGTCGCCTTGGCTGTGGTGTCACGCAGATCCTCGCGGGTCGGCCAGACCTCCCGCAGCATCGTGCACGGCCCGCCGGTGAGGGCGGTGATGTAGTGCTCCAGCGGCGCATCCAGCATCGCTGCGTAGGAGCCGAGCGACTTGGCGCACGCCTTCTCCAGCAGCGGCACCCACAGCACGCGCAGGTCCTCAGTGGAGTGCGTGAACTCGGGACAGCACGCCGCCGCCGGCACGAACTCGTCCACGATCCACGGCCGCCACCACCCGCCCGCGCAGAGCCCGACGTGGTACGCACCGACAGCCCGCGCGCGCGCCGCCTCGCGTGCGCCTTGCGGGTGGAGGAAGAGGCGGCGCAGCGCCTGCGGCCAGCGACACGCCAGCCCCACCGCCACCGCAAGAAACATGTTGTTCGGGAAGAGGCGGCCGGTGCACAGCCCGTCGGGCTGCAGGGCCGCGCCGCGGAAGACCCGCACCTCGCGGCGGACGCTGTCCTGCTTCGGCAGGTACGTGCGAGGCAGACGCCAGTGCAGCGGCGGCACGTAGAAGGTGTCCCGGGCGGGGCGGTAGAGAGAGGCATGCGAGGGGAAGAAGTGAGGGTCCACGAAGCGACGACGCTTGGCGACGCAGTGCGCGACGAGGTGCGTCGGCGGCACGTCTCGGCGCTCCGGTGCGATGGCGGCGCCGGGGTAGGACGCGGCGAGCGCTGCCCAGTGCTGCAGCGGCTCGGCGCACAGCACCGCCTCCTCCTCCGCGGTGGCGGCACGCTTGGGCAGCAGGCTCGTCTGGCAGAGGTTCTCGAAGTCCACCACGCGGCCGGTCAGCAGCACCGCCGTCTCCTCCGGTCCGAGCACCATCGAGACCTCCTGCTCCGAGCCGCGAGGGACCGCCGTGGCGGACGGGCCGGGCGTCACCGTCGACCCGGCGGCGATGCGGTAGCGCACCTGGACGGTGTAGTGGCGCGTGTCGTTGTAGAAGGCCCAACCACCGCCGTCTAGGAGAAGGCGGTAGAGCACGCCGTCGTCGATGACGCTGGTGACGCTGCCCTGCACAGCGGGGCCGCCGTAGCGGAACAGCGACGTCCGCCGCCACCACGTTGTTGGCACCGCGGGGGAGTCGGGCTGGATGGTGGTCTCCTCGAACTCGTCTACCGCTCCTGAAGCGGCGACGAGCGGGCTCCCCTTGGGCGTGGCGCCGTCCGCTGTCGTGCTGGAGGAGGAGTGGCGAGAGGCCCTGCCGCCCACGGACGTCGCAGAGGACGAGACAGTGGACTGCAGCCTCGAGTGTGGCGATACGGTCGCCGCCGAAGGGGACGACGGGGCAGGCAGGGCCGCCTCGCGCAAGGCGGTGTTGCGTGTGCGCAGCTGCGCTATGCGCTTCTGCAGCGCCGAGCACTGCGCCGCCCGCTCCGCATCGCGCACCAGACGCTCTTCCAGTCGCTGCAGCTTCGCGGGATGCCCTGCCAGCGCCGCCCGCAGTGACGCGACGGCCTCCGCATCCAACACAAACTTGGGAGTGGAGGACGACATCGTACACGGAGAGAGAGAAACCCTGCGTGTACGTTGTGTGTCAGTGTCCTGTGTGGGTGGATGAAGTGGGGGAGGGCAAGGAGTGACACACCACCGACCTCTGCCGGCTCGCCTCACGGGAACACAGCGAGAGAGAGAGCTTGCTGGAGTCGATAAGCCGCCGCTCCTCCCACGCACCCCTCCGCCGCTGGCCGTACAGTGCAAGCGTGGCAGCACCGTAGCGGATCGCACGAGAGCAGCACAAAGACACACCGAGACGGGTGCTGAGGTCGTCACTGCTGAGGAGAGCAGAGTCGGTGTGTGACACGTCACACTCAAGAAATGGTAGGACAGAGAGGAGAGAGACATGAGGTGAACATACGCTGAGCGGCAACAGTGGGTAGACCACGCGGTGTGCGTGATACGGAACAGGACAGATGCGTGTTGGTCGAGCTCACGACAAACACAGAGGAAAGGAGGGGAGGAGGAGCCAGCCTTGCGCCTGTGTGCAGTCGGCAGCCCACGTCATCGCACCGCTCTCTCTCTCTCTATCGCTCTGCATCCTTGCGTACCTTCTTTTTTTTCTTCCAATTGTCGGCTTAGCGGAGGTGCGTCTTGCACACGCTCGTGAGCCATGCGCGTCTGGTATCTGAGATATGAAGCGCCTGTGGAGCGGGAGGGGGCAGGGCAGCAACAGCGGCAGCAGCAGCAACTAGGCTGCCGCAAGTGAAAGCAGCCCTCACCCACAGCCAAAGTCACACCCGAGAGTACAACTGTACACACACACACACGCACACACACATACAAGATGCAAAAGAAACAACTGGTGCACGCACACGGCGGCGCCACAATAGCAGATGAAGAGAACAAGAGAAGAAGGAGGGTCGTGCAGACATGAAGACAGAGTGAGGAGAACACACACACACACACACACACACATAGTGTACAAGTAGAGGTGGCAGATGTGCAAGAGCGCGTCAGCCACTCTCACGGGAAGATGCATACATGAACATTACAGTACAAAAAAAAAAATGCAAACAAACACACGCGCGTGCATGTAGATCAACAGCAGCAGTGACCTCCTCCTCCTTCACAGCAGCGGAGGAGGCGACAGCGCATCGGGGTACATGGGCTCAGCCGATGCTGCTGCCACACCCGACCCGCACCCGCCCGTCCGGCCCTCGAACCTGGAACGCGGCCGCGGCGACACTCTCGAGCTTCTCGGTGGAGAAGGTACGCCAGTTGTAGAACACCGACGACTGCGGCGGCAGCTGCACCGGCCGAATGCGCAGCGTGCCCGTCTTGGTGACGGCTGTCGCGGAGACGAAGCCCACCGTGTAGAGCTTGTTCGCCATCTCGCCGAGGGAGCGGGGGATGATGTAGTACGGGTGTGGCGAGGGGGCCAGGGTGACGCGCAGCGCCGTGTCGCGGCCGAGGATGAAGTTGAGCTGGTCTGTCGGCGCGTCCGGGTCGGTGGAGCACACGTGGCGCACCTTCTGATCCACCGGCGACGGCGCACCGCTGCCACTGCTGTTGTGGCCACGCTCGCCGTCGCCCTCTCTCGCCTCCTTTTCCTCCTCCGCCGCCCCCTCGATGTAGTGGCTGCTCACGCACAGCATGAGCGGGCACAGGGAGCGGTTGGGGTGGTCGGGAGGCAGGCCGCGGTCGTCCTCCTGCGAGAGCAGGCAGTACCCCTCGACGGCGGCGGCGTCCGCCGCGGCGCCGACGACCGACACCTCCAACACGATGGACGGCACCCCGTCGGCGAAGGTGCCACGCACGCGGCAGTCATACGCCCAGTCCCAGCGGCTGCAGCACACGCCCCCGCTTTCGAACGTGGTCAGCGCCGCCGACCACTCCAACCACATCGCCGCCGGCTCTGCCACACCGCCGCCGTCCATTCCACAGAGGCGCGCGAGCTCCGGCTCCTCCTGCCACCGCGCGCTGTCGGCGCCCCACTGCCCGCCGGCGTCCGGCGTCAGCGTCGGGCACCGGATCTGCACGAGGCGGAAGCGGCCGTGCCGCACCACACGCAGCACCGTGTAGGACATCCCCGGCACCATGCCCATCTGCACCGCCGGCGTGTCGGCCGCCTCTTCGTCGGACAGGCTCAGGCACACGAGGTAGCCGCGCTGGTGCACGCGCTCCTCCACGAAGGTGAAGAGCTGCTTCGCCGGCGTGGTGTAGGACGAGCCCTCCTCCGCCGGGATGCCCGGCAGGCTGCGGCTCTGCGCCGCCTCCGCCCACTCCTCGTCTAGCCGCAACGTGGGGAAGCCGGTGAAGTCCTGCAGCGCCTCGAGCGGGTCGCCGCACTGAATGGCGGCGTAGGAGCCGTGGAGCTTGGCGTAGGCCTTCTCCAACAGCGGGTACCAGAGCTTGCGCAGGTCGTGCGCGCAGCGGCCCAGGTCGGGGCCCTTGAGCGAGCTGGGCAGGTAGCTGTCGAGCGCCGTCGGCGTCCACCACCCTCCGTGGCAGAGGGACACCCGATACGCCCCGACGGCGCGCTCGCAGCGGCCGGCCGCCGTCGACGTCGGGTGCCGGAACAGCCGCGCGACCTGCGCGGGGTGCTCGGCGAGGATGCTGGCCGCGCTGCACAGGTACGCATCGCCGCCGTCGCCGGGGGACGGGTCGGTCGGGAGCACCGCTCGGGCGAACAGACACGCCTCCGCGGCGTGCGTGGCGGGAAGGTACTCGGCGGGGCGGCGCCACGGCATGTCCCACAGAAAGAGTTCATCGACGTTGCGGCGGTGGATGGAGGCGCTGCTCGGAGGGAAGTCCGGATCCACAAAGTGTGGCGCAGCGGCGGCAGAAGTGGCGGCCGCACTGGTGGCGACCGACGCCACGCCGCTACTGGTGCAGCACTCCAGCACGTCGTCCACCGTGAGCAGCGAGATGCTCGACTTGCCCAGCTGGTGTGCGTAGTGGTTCAGCAGCGCGCGCGGTGCCCTGGTGGTGGCGACAGCGTGTGGGTTCACGTAGCCGGTGTCGACCTCCACCGCGGTGGAGTAATTCTTGAAGCCGTTCACCGTGCCGGTGAGCAGCACCTCCGTCTCTTGCGGGCAGACCATCACCTGCACCTCGTGCTCCCCAGAGCTCCGCGTCTCCACGGTGGCGTGCGGGCCAGCCGTGATGGTGGACGAGGCGCCCATCACGTACTTCACCTGCATCTTGAACTGCTGCGAGTCGTTGTAGAACACCCACGCCCCGTCATCAGTGGTGCAGCGGTAGAGAAGGCCGCCCTTGAAGACGGGGGTGTAGCGGCCGGCGATCGCGGGGTGCCCGTAGCGGTACGACCGCTTCGTGGAGACCCCGTCCGCCGTCCTCGCGTACGGGCAGGCGCGCACCGGGTCGATGTGCGACTCGCCGAACTCGTCATCCGGCGCAGACGGTGAGGAGACGCCGCCGCCGCTGTTGCCGGTGTGTGGGCCGACGTCCAACCGCGGCGGCCGCGGCGCGCCGAGGGACGTGTGGGACGCACGTCTCGCCATGCCGACCGCCACGGCGGTGCCGTAGAGCTGCTGCTGCTCCGCCTCCAGCCGCGCACACTCGGCCTCCAGCTCGGCCAAGTCCTTCTCCTGCTGCTTGCAGTGCACCACGTAGTGGCGGAGCAGGTCGTATGCGTCCGCGTCACGCACGTCGCTGGTGAGAAAGGCGAAGTCGCCGCTGTCGTCGCTCGTGATCTCCGAGCGCGAGAGCTCCACCGGCGCAGCAACACTCGTGCTTACGCGGTGACTCACGCGGCGCACGATGCTGGCGTCGGAGCAGTCGAGGCCGGAGTGATGGTCTGCGCCGCGGTGACGCGCACCCTTGGACCCTGCCGAGAAGCTGGTGACGAGCCCCAATGCGAAGGGGGCCGTCATGGAGACGGTGGTGCCCGGTGCGCGCGCCGCGGGGCCGACGGCGGTGGCGGCCGCTGCGTCCAGGTCTCTGTCATCGAGGAAGGAGGCGGACGACGTCATCTCGTGCAAGTACTCCTCCAGCATCGCATCCGTGACGAAGTCCTCGTCGCACGTGGCGCGAATGGTGTTCCCGTCCATTTTTTTTTTTTTGTTTGTTTGTTTGTTTGGAGAGAGAGGGGGAGAACTGTCTATACGTGTGAGGATGAGATTGGTCCGCTGTGATTGTGTGTGTGTGTGTGTGTGGTGTCGACCTTACGAGGGACGGTGGGGGAGAGTTGGGGGCTGACGGAGCTGATGAGGCAGAACGAGAAAGAAGAGAGACGCGAATCGTTGACATGCGAGAGGACACCGCAGCGCGGCCGCACCGCCGTGGTCCTGAGGAGATGGAGAAGCCGGCGGACAGGAGAGACACGTCGGCCGCAGCGAAGCTCCCTCCGACACACACCAACTCCCTCCCCTGCAGTGTGTCCAGGGACAACCCACTTCTGCAAGAGCGAGGAGTGATTGTGTGTGTCTGTGTGTCTGTGTGCATCTCACCACCACCACTTCCTCTTCCCCGCCCTTTCTACTCGACTTCGCCCTCAGCAGTGGTGTCTCTCACCACCCGCGTGTGTGCGCACCACAGAGAGAGAGGGAGAGAAGGAGGAAGAGGAGGTCCTGGTGGATCGGAGCGGTGAGGCACACGCACGCGTCTGCAGGCGCTGCAGCATGGCGTCCCCCCTCAACATGCAGGCATCCGTAGATGTGTCCTTGGCGATTCAGAGGCTACAGGAGAGAGAACAGAAAAGGAAAACGACAAAAAAAAAAAGTACAAACGTACAGGAACACCTACAAACACACACACACACACACACACACACACAGACACACATTCACAACACAAACAACTCACAACGCACGAAAAAAAAACACGACTACCAGAACGTACAGAAACAAACTCAAAAACGGACACGACAGCGCGCGTGTATGTGTGTACGAGTGTGTGTGTGCGTGTCTACGTGCGTGTCAGAGAAGTAAAGGAGACTCGCACTTGGGAGTCGCATGTCCATCACACACACGCACGCGCTCGTACACACACACACACATACTCACTCACACACTCTTCCAACTCACTACTACCACTACTCAGTCGAAGAAAGTAAAAAAGTTCGAGTCGAGGATCGGAAGCGAGAAACAAAAAGAGAGGAAGGAGAGAGACGGAGGCAGAGGTGTCGTCCATCTCTCGATCGGCGCACCACACCTCCTCCATCTCTCTGCCTCTCCCACTCCCTCCTCTACACCACCATCACCTCCCTCACTTTGTTTGACCGGTACAGAAACGAGAAAGAGAAAACGTACACAGACAGACACAGACAAACACACACACACACATGAATGGCGTTTGCACGCGCCAACAATGAAACGCAACTACAGAGAGAAGAGGTACATCAATGCTGATCGATCATGACGGACAGACACACACGTGTGCCTCACACACACTCACACACCGAAACACACTCTCCTCCCACAACTCTCCGTGGCAACAGCGACAGGAAGAGAGGGGAAGAGATGGCAGAGAGTGAGAGTGGACAGCGCGCTGTGGCATCTCCTCCGCCTCCGCGGCACACCACCACGACCACCACTAACTGGAACACTACTCATCTAGGGTCACTCCAGCTCACCGCGGCTCAGCACGCACGCACATGCAGCGGTGAGGACCGGTGGCGGCGGCGGCGGTGGAGGCGACAATGAGAAACAAAAAAAAAAAAAACTACCAAACATGCGCAGTGCCCTCTCCATAGGGAAAAGAAAGAAAAACAACAACTGAGACAACACAAACAAAAACTCACCAGCGACATTGAATCACCGCTCAAACAACAACAACAAAAAAAAAGAAAAGAACGGAAACAGACGCAAAGATGGAGAGAGAGTCGGAGAGGACGGCGGCATCGGAGGAGAGGCACACAAATACACACGAAGGGAAAGAACGCAGGGTGACGGGCGAGTGAACATCAAAAAGAGAGAGAGAGAGAGGGACGACGTGGGTGCGGTCCACGATGCTGTCCCGCCTTGGAGAGTGTCGCTGCGGTGTGGGAGAGAGAGGTTGTGCGTACCGTATGTGTGTGTGCGTGTTCTTGCAAGAGCGGGAGAGAGAGACAGAAGAGGGGGACGTACGCACAAGAGGCTGACGTGCAGAGGTGTGCCTTGAACCAACCCCGGATGGACACAAGGAAACAGTGACGCACCTCATCACCCGTACACCAACACACACACACACACACATACACACACACACACACGCACGTGCAACAAGGAAAGAGGTGAAACCAAAGACGGTACAGGAGAAGAAAGAGAAGAGGGAGAGGAGGAAGGACGTCGTCAGAGGAGGGCGGCCCACCACGCACATCACCAACAAGAGGACAACCTTCACAGGGTGGAGCCTGTGTGACGCGGACTGACAGACGGACGGAGAGAGAGTGAGAACGGCAGGGCAGGGCGGGTGGGAGTGCACACACATTCTGTGGGGAGAGTGAGAGGGGAGGCGAAAGATCGCGCGACATGGGGTGGAGGAGGGGAAAAGCTCACACACTCATCACATTCACACATGTGCGCCTGTGCTCGCCATCGTCTAGTCGGCCTCCCTCCACTCGCGGTTCGTCTCTTCACATGAGACTGTTGCCGGCGCCGCCACCCGCCCTCTGCTGCTCCACAATCAAAGGAGTCATCGGCCCACACACAGAGGCACACACGAGGTTCATGTCTACCGCTGCCGCCACCGCTGCCGTCCTACTCTTCGTTTGGGAGGGGAAGAGAGATGCGTGTGCATGACTGCGCCGCACAGACAGAGACAGTGCGAGGAGAAAAGGGAAGGAGGGTTGGCGTGGATCTAGATGACGGTGCTGGAGACGTACGTCACGGGCGCCTTCCCAGGGAGGCGCATCTGGTGCTCCACCTCCACCGACGGCGTCTCCTCCGTGCCGTAGGCGATGAAGTTCGTGAAGGCGTTGGAGCCGCTGCTGAGGTGCTTCGCCTCCACCTGCACCGTGCCCTCCAGCTGCCGCTGTGAGATGATGCCGATGACGTACGGGCGGTCGTAGCCGCTCCTGACGCCCTTGCGGTGGATGCGCGGGACGATCTGGTAGTGCTCGCCGGGCTGCAGCGTGAACCACAAGGCGACGTCGCGGCCAACGATGAAGTTGAACTCCTGCGTCGGCTGCTCGGGGTTCCAGCTCGCATTCGCCTCCACCCGCTGCACGTCGCCGTCCTTCCGCGAGACCGTCAGCGTGATGGGCGCGAAGAGCGCCGCGCCGTCGCGACGGTCCACGCCGCGCTTGTCGGGCTGCGAGAGGCTGAGAAGCACGCGCGTCGGCTCCGACGCCGTGACCTCGAGCACGGCGCTCGGCGTCGTGTCCTCGAAGGTGCCCTTCACGCGGTAGTCCGTCGCGTCCGGGTTGGCGAAGATGACGCCGCCGCCGTCGAAGTACTTGCTGACGTCCTCCCACTCCATCCAGAAGCTGCCGTCGTGCGGGTCCTCCTGAGCGCCGCAGACGGAGCACACGTCCGGGTTCTCCTTCCACTGCGCCGCACCGTAGCTCCACGGGCCGGTCCACCGCGCCGAGGAGCGCCACGGGTTGCGCAGCTTGAAGAGCAGCGCGCGGCGCTTCTTCACCGTCACGACACGCTCTACGAAGTAGGTGTAGCCGCCGCGCAGCCCGACGGCCGCGTAGCGCGCACGGAAGGCGGCCGGGTCGCTTGTCTGCCGGCGGCCCAGGTAGCTCTCTGAGGTGTGGCCGGGGGTGCTGAGCACGATCGACGCGCCAACGCGCGAGAACTGGACGAGTGAGGCCGCCAGCGCCTCCGCCTTGCTCGCGGACGTCGCCGCCGCCTCCCACTCCTTGTCGAAGCGGTACATGGGCGAGCCAGTGAAGTCCACCAGCGCCTGCAGCGCGTCGCCGCCGGTGACCGCCGCGTAGGAGCCGTGCACCTTCGCGTACGCCTTCTGCAGCAGCGACGCCCACAGCTCCGACGGGTTGTCGCGGGAGCGTGCGAAGACCGGCACGCGGTTGATCGTCGGCAGGTAGTCGTCCACGATGACGGTGCGCCACCAGCCGTTCTTGTTGATCGTCACGCGGTAGGCGCCCACCGCCTTCTCCGCCTTCGTGCCCTGAGAGAAGAGACTGCGCACCGCCGCCTCCTCCTCCGCGATCGTGGCCGCCGCGCACATGAGCCACGAGTCGCCGAGCGCGCCCTCGTCGATGGACTGCGCCACCACCGGCCCGACGATGTCGTTCACGGCGGCGCGCCGCTCCGCCGGCAGGTACTGGGTAGGACGCGCCATCGCCATCTCCGGGATCGTGCGACCGTCCACGCCGGCGCGCACCACCGCCTCGGAGCTTGGTGGAAAGGTGAGGTCCACGTACGGCGTGCGTGTGGCGACGCAGCGGCGCAGGATCGCCTCCTCGTCCGTCTCGCCGTCGGCCACGCGCCGCACCGCCGCCGTCTCGGCCTCCGCGACGCTGTTGGCCGCCGCGCACGCCTCGTGGCGGTACTCCTCCGAGAGGGGCTTGATGGTGATGCCGCTCTTGTAGCCGTTGGGGGTGCCGGAGATGTAGTGCAGCGTCTCCAGGGGGTACACGACGGCGTGGGCGCATGTCCATCCGTCTGCCAGCTCCTCCAGCGTCGTGCGCTCGCCCGCCGTGATCTTGGAGCCGGGGCCGAAGCGGAAGTCCACATGGGCCTCGTAGTCCAGCGAGTCGTTGTACACGTACCACGCGCCGTTCTTCGTGATGCGGTAGACGATGCCGCCCTCAAAGTAGCCCTTCAGCTCGCCGCCGTCGACCGTGCAGGCATCGTAGCGGTACGGGCAGACGGCGTTGTGCGCGCCAATGGCCTTGATGCGCTCCGCCCGCGGGTCCACGGGGGCCTCGGCGCGCACCGGCGTCTCCTCTCGCCGCGCCTCCTGCACAGTCGGACGCACCGGCTGCTTCTCGGCCGCCTTTGGCTGCGGTCTCTCCGATGCCTTGGGCTTCTTGGTGTCCTTGGAGTTGCAGCACCCCATCTTTGCCTACCGTGCTCCCGGCTGCGCTGGCGCTGTCAGCGAGATGAGCCACGATCGTATCGCCGACAACCAGGCGAGGAAACGCACACACACACACGCCACACACACGTCTGTGTGTCTGTGCTTGTGTGTTGCAGGGCGGGATAGCGGGAGTGGCGTCGCGCGCGCGTGCGGGGGGCAAATGGAGCTAACTGGAAAGGAAGAGAGAACACGCAGTCTCAATCGATGCCTAAATGTGTGGGAGAGTGAGTGTGTGTGTATGTGCTTGTTGTCGTAATGATCGGATGCTCTACGTGCGAACGCGTAAGGTTTCTTGCCGTCAGAGACGAGCGCCATTCGACGATGTGAGTGTGTACGTGAGTGAGAGAGAGAGTGTGTGTGTGTGTTGCACAGAGAAAGAGAAAGAGAGTGGTGAGGCGAATGAGGGAGAAGAGAAGTGGACATCCACGCGCGGTCAGTGACACACATCGCGCGCAGTGCAGGTCCGAGCAACGCGTGTGCGTCAACTTCAACAGTGCGAGAGAGGGAGAGAGCCCGGCCTTCGCCGTGTGGTGTCGTCCAACTAGTGAGAGACGGATGGGAGAGAAATAGAGACATGAGGCCACGGCAACGAAGAAAAAAGAAAAAAAAAGGAAAGAAAGAGACAGTCGGTAACTGTGAACGGCTGTCAGCTCGACAATCCGGCACACACCGACACACACATACACACCGACACACGGACGTTAAAAGGGCACGTTAGAAGCGACAAACGCAGTCTGCGAGACGTTGATGCGGGGGATCTACTGTGGTGCCCCACACACACAGAACGTTAAAGACGAAGAAGGGAAGGAGGCAGAGGAGGAAAGGGGGAGTTCAGCAGCACGCTACAGTCCTACACAGACACACACACACACACAAGTGAATTGCCTTCCTTGCGCACGGTGAGGCGATCTGACCGCAGGAGAGGCGAACAGGAGTGCAGACGCGCGCATCGGCTGCTCCGTCGCCTCAGGCCCACGCCTCCACCATCCCAGCGCGCACACCACATCTCTCTTTCTCTCTATCTCTCTCTCTCTCTCGACTGGACGCGGGTCATCAGTAGGGGAAGGGGAACGTCTCCTTCACGTTCGCCGCGCCGAAGACGGTGACACCGTCCTTCAGCCGCGGTGCCCCGCCGCGCTTCTTGTACTGGAACTGCACATGCACCGGCGCCTCGCCCTCCATCTTGAAGGACGTCGCGTTGCGGAAGGTCGGGCACGAGTCGGGCAGGTGGACAAAGGAGATCCGCAGTCCGCTTTCCGTGGACTTGTTCGGCGTGAGCACGCCGAGCGTGAAGTCCTTCGGGCCGCCGCGGTTCGCTGCCATGATGCGCGGGATGACGTAGTAGGGGCACTGCGCCGGGTCCAGGTCGAGCTCAAGACCCACGTCGCGGGCCACGATGAACTGGTACTTGTCCACCGGATGCACCTCGGGGTTCTCCGTGCTGAGGGCGACGAGGGTCTCCATGCCCGTCTCGGCCACGTGCCCCGTGACGGAGATCAGCAGTCCCTTGTAGAGCTGCTCGGGGTCGTCGGGGCTGAGCATCCGGCGGTCCCTCTGGGACAAGGTGAAGAAGATGCGCTGCCGCGACTTGAGATCGATGCGGAGGACGAGGGAGGGGTGGATGTCGAGGAACTTGCCGGGGAGGCGGTACTGGAACCACGCCTTCTTCACCATGCACACCCCGCCCCCCTCGAAGTACCGCACCGCGTCCTTCCACTCCATCCAGAACGTGCCGTCGCTCTTGTCGCTCGGCTTGCAGGCCCGGCGCACGAGCGAGTGCTTCTTCCACTTGTCGCTGTTCTTGCCCCACGCGCCGGTCCACTCGTCCCCGCTGCCCCACGGGTTGCGGATCTTCAGCAGCTTCACGCGCGGGAGGAGGAACTGGCGCACCTTCAGCACCGAGTAGGCGTGGCCGGTGTTCAGCCCAGCGGCCTTGTAGCGCGCCTCGAGCGCCCCCTCGTTCGCCCCCGCGTTGCCGGCGTTGTAGGCGCTCATGTCCGTGCCGGGGGTGGCGATGGAGACGAGGTAGCCCTTCCGGCGGTAGCGCAGCAGATCCTTGAAGAACTGCGACGCGGCCTCCTCGTCGTTCGTCGCCGCCTTCCACGTGTCGGTGAAGGAGTAGACGGGGAACCCGGTGAGGTCCTGCAGGGCGTGGAGGGCGTTGCCGCCCACGATGGACGCGTAGGAGCCGTGCAGCTTGGCGTACGCCTTCTCGAGCAGCGACACCCACAGCTCGTACGGGTCGCCGGCGGAGCGGCCGAAGCACACGACGCCGTTGTACGTCGGGAGGTAGCTGTCCACGATGACGTTGTGGAACCAGCCGCTCTTGTTGATGCACACGCGGTAGCCCCCGGCCTTCTGCTCCTTCGCCCGCTTCGACGCCGACACGGGGTGGCGGAAGATGTCCTTGATCATCGTCGTGCTCTCCGCCACCACGGCGATGGCGCACATGAGCCAACAGTCCCCCAGCTGGCCCTGCCCGATATCACTGGCGTCGATGCCGTGGCGGAACAGCCGTATCTCGCGGTGCGCCATCGCCGGTATGTAGTCCTGCGGCCGCTGCCATGTGATGGTGTTCATGTTCGTGACGGCCTTCTTGTCGCGCGGCCGCTTGAGCGACGCCTCCGCCGGCTGGAAGGCCATGTCCACGTACGCGATCTTGCTCTTGCGGCACTTGTAGAGCAGCTCCTCGTCGTTGTGCGTCACACCCGCCACCCCGGTCACCTTCCGCACCTCGCCGACGCAGCGCACCTTCGCCTCGCGGTTGATCTTCTCGATGTAGCCCGGCGCCAGTCCACGCGACATGTTCGCCGCGCTGAACGATATCTGCGTCTTCTTGTCGAACTTCACGTACGGCAGCGTCTCCAGCGGGTAGACGACGACAGAGCACTGCGTCGCACCGCCGGCGGTCTTCTTCACCTCGGTGCGTCCGTGCTTGGTCTTGTGCACCGCCGTCGTCTTGGCGAAGGTGAAGTTGATGTGCATCTCCATGTCGAGCGTGTCATTGTAGAGGAACCACTTGCGCTTGTCCACCTCGATCCGGTAGCACTGCCCCGCCTCGAAGACGGGGTAGCAGTCCCCCTTCACAGCCGGGCCGCCATACGTGAAGTCTTGCACCTTCCGCTCGTAGTAGCGCTTCTTGGCGCGACCCTTCGTGCCACCGCAGAGCCCCATGAGTCAAGAGAGAGAAGTGGGAACGTGGGAGTGTCAGCAGACGCGCGGGGTGAGTAGCAACGTCCGTGTGCCGTTGCAAAAAAAAAAAAAAAAAAAACAGAAATGACAGTGAAAAATAAGAGAAGAGAAGCAGACGGCACTGTCTTGTGCGTGTGTGTGTGCGTCTGTGTGTGTCTATGCGTGTGTGTGGGTCGGGACAAGCCGGTCGTCTACGTCAGCGATCAATGGTAAAGAGCTGCGTGGCCACGTGAAGGGCGACGCCGGAGTGGAAGGAAGGGAGGAGGGAGGGAGAGTAGGAAATCAAACAGAGCAAGCTGAGCGATGATACACTACGGTGC
Organism: Novymonas esmeraldas; assembly: GCA_019188245.1. NCBI lineage: Eukaryota > Euglenozoa > Kinetoplastea > Trypanosomatida > Trypanosomatidae > Novymonas > Novymonas esmeraldas. Next base: position 144,199 of record JAECZO010000048.1, on the reverse strand, counting down.
GCCAACAGCGAGAGGAAGAGAAAGAGAGACACACACACACAGAGTGGGGGGGGGCGAGAGAGAGGGGGAGACTACCAAAGAGGTGGGAGAGGGCCAACGACACAAAGAAGTGAGAGCGGCACGACGATGGCAGATAGACGCCACGAGCGAACGGAAATGAAGAAGAGCAACACACAAAAAAAAAAACAAAAGAAGGAGAAGAAACAAAAGAAGACAGTCTTCTTGGTTTTTTTTTTTTTTTTTGAGAGGTACTGAACACGCTGTCGATGTGTGTGTGTGTGCGTGCGAGAGAGAAGGGTAGCAATAGAGAGAGAGAGAGTTGCTACCGTATTGCCAGAGCAGCAACGGTGCACTCTCCAAGCGCAGAGGGAGATGACGAGCTTCTGCGGTGAGACGGCTAAACGAACGAGTCGCGTGTGTATACGTCCGGCTGTGCGAGTGTGCGGGTGTGTTTCTGGCTGTGCGTGTGTGCCTCCGGAGTGGGTGCGGTGAGTGTGCCGCAGTGTCAGTGCGCAGCGAAGCAGTGAAGAGGATCGAGGAGAGACACAAGAGGAGCGATGCACACAGTCACGGAGGAGCCACCCATGACACACAACCATCTGTCTGTGTGTGGCAGCTGCTATTCACAACGTGTGGGAGCGAAAGAGGGGTGCGGGTATGCGAAGGGTCGCATCTCACACGGCGTTGCCGTCGCGTCTCTCTCGCATCTCTTCTCGTTGATGTTTTTTTGTTTTGTTTTCTATGGCCGAGAGTTCGAGAGCAGCAGCAGCAACTAGAACAGCGCACATGGCAGTCAGACACGCCAATACACACACAACGCTCCTCCCCATCACGTCCTCCTCCTTCCCTTCTCCTCTGCCCCTCTGCTCTCCGTTGGAGAAGGGAGAGAGAGGTCCGCTCGCCACCAAAGCACCGATGCGGTGCAGCGCGCCAACGTCTGCTGCGGTCAGCCGCACCGCGACGCACCGCCGTCTCGCAGGTGCAGCCCGTTCATCCACGTGATGTGGGTCGGCGCGGTGGCTGCGGCGGTGTCTGCCGGGGTGGGGGTGATGTGCACCGCCCCCGAGGCGCCGACCCACACATTCACGACGGGAAAGGCGGCGTAGGGGAGCGAGAGCTGCGTTGCGGACTCGGGCAGCTGGTTCGTCACGAGCACGTAGAAGAAGGCGCGGCCGTGGCGCGACACCCACTGATGCAGGCTCTCCAGGTACGACAAGCACGAGGCGGCGGCGGCGGCGGCGACGACCTCGGGATGCTGCCCGCCCCGTCCACCACCGCGTTCGGCGGGTGCCGCCACCTCGAAGCCGTCGTCGTCCACGAGCACCAGGGTCGGCACCGCGCGTGTGGTGCGGAAGCCCATCATCTCGCGCAGCGCGGCCGTCCAGCTCTCCACGTAGATGAACTCGATGCGGTTCAGCGCCGACTCCGCGAGGGAGCCGAGCGGGGTGAAGGGCTGCGGCACTTTGGTGTAGAAGGCGGACTCCTGGCAGAGCACGACCACGCTGCTGCTCTCGCTGTCGCCGCCACCGTAGAGCACGGTGTTGATCGCGGCCTGGAAGGCGAGGGACGTCTTGCCTGCCGCCCGCGCGCCGTGCACGAGGAAGCCATGGCCACGGAGCGGCTGTGGAGGTCGGCTGCCAACGGGGAAGAAGACACCGGCATCAAGCGGCGACGGCGGCGGTGCGCTGGCCGCACCGTGCGTCGCCATAGCCGACCTACGGAGAAGAGCAAGACGCGGCAACGCGGCTGCCACACGATGACGTGGGTGGGTGGAGACGGAGGTGGTGACAGACCAGAAGGAGGAGAGCGAGGAGCGACGTTGGACGCGGGTAAACAAAGGCACGGCGGTGTGTCGCAGGGGGGGCAGCAACTCAAGCGGCTACACACACCGTTGTTGTTGCTTCCTCCTGTTTTCTTTTTTTTTTTTTTTTGATGCAAAGGAGCGCTTGTGTGCTCGTGTTGTTTGTGAGTGCTTGTGTGTGAATGTGTGTCACGGGATGCCACGGCGGCGACAGACATGGAGACACTCACATACCCCGACCACGCACGCGCACACACACACACTCACACGCACACGCAGCTCCATCTCTGCCACGCGCCGCGACGGTTAACAAAGAGAAGCGGCGTAAACGCGCCTCGCTTGCAGCAACGGTTCCGTGTCTGTCTCTTCCTTCAGCAGTGAGACTGAAGCGTGCCGACACCCTCTCCACGCCGGCACCTCAGGCAGGGCCAGCGCGGGTGAGCACCTGCAGCGCCTCCCACCCACCCGCCGGCTCCAACACCAGCACTCCCTGTGGCGGGTGCTGCAGGGACTCCTCCTCAGGGCGTGGATTGCGCACTGCAACGCGGACGGCGCCATCCGCCGTGAGCTGGACCGACTCGCCCGCCACCAGAGGCCGCCCGCGGCGTCGCATCACCTCCCACATCCAGTGAACGGCGTGGAAGGCGGCTTCGTGCGACGCTGTGTCGGTCGTGAAGGCGGCGAGGTTGGGCAGCCCAAGCAGCTCCGCCCCGTGAGTGCGGAAGCCGTGGCCCTGTCGTCCGTCCTGCCCGTCGTGGGTCTGGAACGGGCGGAACCCGGTGTACAGCACCGTCAAGGGGAGCTGGCGGAGGAAGTCCAGCGACGATGCAGCAGTGGCCGCGGCGCCGCCGCCGTCTGTGCCGCCAGCCGACTCCATCACGCGCTGTGAGAAGAGCGACGTCGAGGCCGCCGTGAGGGCGTGCACGTTCAGCACCCCGCACGCCTCACCAACGTCGCACAGCGCCGCCGCGACGGCGGCCACCGCGACGTACTGCTCCAGCGGGGCCACACCGTCGGTGCCGCGGTAGGACAGGTAGGCAGCGCTCTGCGCCGCTGCCATGCGTGCCTTCACCGGCGGCGTGTTAAGAGAGCAGGTGATGCACGCCTCGGCGATGCGTGGTGGGAGAGGGCAGCGATGGCGCACCACGACATCCACACGGTGCTCGACGGCTCTTGGGGCTGCGGCAGTGCTCTCGGAGGACGACCACACCGCGATCCCGGTCAGTCCGTCGCCGTCACCGACCGACGGCACGCGCAGCGTCGCTGTCTGGAGCGCGCGGTCGAGCTGGCGCAGCCGCGCAGTGAGTGCGTCGGCTGTGATGGCGGACGGCGCCGGGTCAGGAAAGAGGACTTGCAGCCCAATCGCTGGAAGACGTGAGCGGGAGCCGACCGCCGACGGCGGATGCAGCAGCGCACGTGCCGATCGACGCAGCATCGCTCGCCTATCTCGCTTCCCGCTCTTCTCCCTTCTCTTCGTCGTGTGTGGCCGCCTCACTGTGGATATGTGAAAGTGAGAGAGAAGAGAGAGGAGGGAGGTGTCAGAGGGGGGGGGAGGGAGATCGACGCGATGCGGCCACACACGACTCTCTCTCTCTCCCTCGTCTCTCTCTGCCACCCTCGCTCGCTCACGTGCTGGAGCTCCTCCTCCTCCTCTTCTCTCGTCTCGCCCCCCTCGCACACACACAGTGAGAGACACGCCTCGGGAGAGGATTGTGAAAGAGGTGCGACAAGTCCGCTGTCCGCCGCCTCTGCTGTGCTACGATGAACAAGACAGAGAGAGAGAGAGCAGAAGCGATGGGAGGAGCGGTGCAGAAGCTGTGCGACACACCGAGTCTACTTGGCGGAGGTGTGAGGGGTGCTCTGCCAGTCACACCGACTCACACGCTCCTCGACGCGGCGCGAGGACAGGGGAGAAGAGGGAGATCAGAAGAGCTGACACCACCACACACAAACACACACACAAACACACCCAGTCCCCTCTTCATCGCCCAGCCTCTCACCCCTCATCTCTCCCTCTCTCTGCACACACCCACACACATACACTGGCAGTCCCCGGGGAGCGTGCAGAGAGGTCGAGTCATCGCAAAAACGTACTGAGGCACTCTTGACTGCACATGCGCCTCTTTCTCTCTCTGTCTCTCCTCCTCGGACTCCTCCGCGGTCTCACGCACACGCACTCCACTTCCTCATCCTCGATATGACAGCAGCGACGGTGCAACACAGATTCACTGTGTGCGTGTGTGTGTGTGTGTGTATGTTACCTTTTGTGTGTGTGTGTGTGTGTGAACAGTCCAACCAGCCATCCCAGACGCAGCAGCTGTGCAGTGAAGGAGTACTTCTGCTGGTCCCTCCCTCATCCTCCACAACACACCTCCTCTTCACCTTCGGCATGTGAGACAGGGAGGCAGAGACACTCGCTTATTCGTGGCGGGTGCGCGTCACAGTGCCGCCGCGCTTCTGCCACGCCGCGTCGAAGCGGTCCGCCTCTGTCGGCGCACCACCACCGCCACTGCCGTCGTCCACTGTCTTCGCCGCCGCGTCGCCGTCCGCGCCGAACGCGACCTGATAGTCCGTGTAGAGCTCCTTCACGACGCGGGTGGCGCTGCTGCACCACGGCAGCACCGTCACGACGATGCAGACGAGGCAGAGACCGCCAAAGAAGTACTGCAGCGTGTGGGCCCGGTCGATGCGCTCCTGGAGATTGCCGAGGACGCGCAGTCCGTCATCGTAGTCCGGGAACGGGGAGGCGGGGACCGGCTTCTCCAGGAAGTCGCAGAGCGGCTCCCAGCCGTCGCCGTGGCGGTACACGAGGAGCGCACTCGGTGGGATGGACACCTTCACGCTCTCCTCAAACAGTTGAAGCGCGATGGCGCGTGGGTGGCGCAGCTGGCCGTCGTCCGCATCGCTCTCCGTCTGCCCCGCTACGGTGTCGTGCTCTGGTGAAGTGGTCGCGCGGTGTACACTGGGGAGCGGGCTCGACGGCGTGCTGGTGCCGCGTGTACCGCGCTGGAGGTTGGCCGCCTCGGCGGCGAATGCGCGGCGCAGGTCTCCGGAGGACGACGTCGTGCGCCGGCGTGCCTTGTCGGGAGTAGACGGCGGTGTCGAGTCGGCGCCGACGACCATCTTGGCGATCATGTTCTGGAAGGCGCGGGTGATTCGGTTGTTGGAGGCGCGCTTCGTCGACACCTGCAGCCGCTGCATGTACGCGTCGTAGCTCCGTGCCCACCCCTCCTTGTCCGCCTCCTCCACGAGGATCACCTTTGTGTACGCGGGGGCCTGGCGCAGCAGCACGTCGTACACCATCGCGCCGGGGGGGCCGACGAGAGCGTCGTAGTCCGCGAGCACACCGGGCGGCAGTGCGTTGGTGGTGCCGTCCAGCAGCGCCGACCACGCCATCGGGTGTGTGCTGGCGTGGCCCTGCTGGTATGTGGAGCGGAGGGTGTAGGGGGTGTAGCCCAGCGTGCGCAGTGCCGGGGCGAGCGCGCCGCCGTCCGGCAGCATCGTCAGGCACAACACCCGCAGCGGAGACACCACAGTGCGGCGGAGCATCTGCACAGACACGTGTACGGATGTGTGTGTGTGTGTGTTGTGGGGCGAGGGGAGGATGCAGTAGACGTAGCACGGCGACGTGCACATTTGCAGAGAGAGAGGAGGAGAGAGAGAGAGTGAGTGACATGGAGACAGAAGATGAGCGCGCAGGATGAGAGCTCATCACCTTTCCCTTCCCAGGCGAGGAGGGCGGAGGGGGAGAGGGAGGCGTGGACGAGGGTGCAAGTGGTGTGGAGACGAGAGAGTGAGGGAGAGTCCATTTGGGAGGACAGAGGGAGAAGGCGCCGCAGCACAGTTGGTGGACATCGGTAGAATGAGAGCAAGAGACACACACACACAGACAAAAACAAAAGTAAAAAAGGTGTGATGCACGCAGTTCCTCCTCCCCCTCCTCCCTCCGATGCACAGACGACTGCATCGTGAGGGAGAAAGAAGGGAGGAGCCGTGACGTCTGCGGCACTCACAGATGCGACAAGACGAGGGTGCAGTACGAGACGCACTCGAGTGCACCCCTCTGTGCCTGTCCTCTTGAGGGGGGCAGAGAAGGGTGGAAGGGGGACCATGTGTCAGCTGCACCTCCTCGCCTGTGCCGCGACCGCCTGATAGCGCTCCTGTGAGAAGAGAAACCGCAAGTACGGCAGGGCGGGGCGGAACAGACCAGCGAACGACCCCGCCGGGAGGCGCAGCAGGCGCGCACGGCGCTCACACACGTATGCGACGGGTGCCGGACACCCGTGCAGCACCTCCCAACCGCCGACGATGTCGCCGGCGACGAACGACGCCACTGAGACCTCCTCCTCCTCCTCCTCCGCGTCCCTCTCCGTCTCCTCTTTCTTCTGCAGCGTCTCTGTCGCCGGTGCTTCATGACGGGCAGGGGCTGCGGTGCCCGAGGCGGCGGCAGCGGCGGGCGGCACGTAGGCGCCGACCTGGCCGTCGAGGAGGAGGAAGACGTCGGTGGTGGCGGCGCCGCGGACGCTGACGAGGTCGCCGCCGACGACGGCGCGCTCGGTCGCGCAGTGGAAGATGTGGCGCCAGTAGTTCTCGGGGAAGCACTCGGCAAATGGGAAGACGCAGAAGAGGCCGCAGAAGTCGCGCAGGGCATCGCAGTAGGGCCGCTGCAGGTACTCGGCGAAGGCGCGGCGGTGCAGCGCGTACACGTTGCAGCCGTCGGGGCTGGAGACCACCGCGTGCGTGTGCAGCGAGGTCGCCGTGGCGTTGCGGCACCGCAGTGGTGGGAGCAGCGCCTCCTCCCCCACCGTGCCGCCACGCGAGACGCGGTACACGGTCTCGCCCGTGTCGCTGTCCACCACAGTCACCTCGCCGGAGACGACGGCGTAGAGGGTGCCGCGCTCCGACGTGTCCAGCGGCGTCGTGGACGGACCGTTCAGGCTGGCGGTGGTCGCCAGACTCGCGTAGGTCGAGGAGGACGCATCGCCGCCGATGCACAGAGGCGCGAGATCGCTGCTGCTGCCGGCGTAGGTGACGTGGAAGAGCACCGACCCGGCGGGCAGGTGCCGACGCGGGGCGAACATCGCCATGGAGAGGCCACGCTCCCGCCCATCGGCGCGCCGGTACGTCTGACGCGGGAAGAGCTGCTGGAAGAAGAAGGTCGTCGCCTCCGCACCCTTCACCGACACCTGCTGCGAGGCGTCCCAGCCCACGAGCTCCCCCGTCGCTGGCGGCGCCGCCGCTCTTCCACCGCGATGTCCGCGCCACCCCGCCGCTGCCGTGTCGCCGTCGTCGTCGTCGCTGTCGGACACCACCTCGGGGAGGTTGGACAACAGGCACTGCTCCACGAGAGAGCGCAGGCTGTCGCGCACACGCTGTCGTCGCTCCTCCACGTCGCGCACGTTGCGGCTGTTCTCTCGCATGATCTGCAGGTCGCGCCAGGAGAGTACAGAGAGGAGCTCGGCGATGGGGATGCGAATCGCCTCCATCGGCTGCTGCACGGTGTACGTGTACGGCGCAGCCATCACTGCGAGTCGTGTCACGATGTCAGTGCTCCCCTCCTCTTCGTGTGCCGGCGTCGTTTGCAGGAGCAGGAGCTCGGCGTCGCCGACGCAGTCACCAGCGCCGAGGACAGCCGCCTGCACTCGCGCCGCGCCGTCGTCGTCGCTGCCGCCGCGGTGTTGCTTGTGCTCGACGGCGACGGTGCCCGACAGCACGAGGAAGAGGTCGGCAGGCACCGCACCCGTGTCCAGGACACACACCGCGGCGCCACGCTGCACGACCTCCGCTCGCTCGCAGAGGTAGCGTATCTGTGCCAGCGTGAGATGGCGGAACAGCGGCGACTGCGTCAGGTACGCGATCAGCTGACGATGCGCGGCGTCGTGGAAGAGGCGCATCAGTTGTTGGTAGCGGATGCGGTTCAGGCACCACGTGACGGTGGCGGACGACGGCGCCGCCGTGTCGGGGGCGGTTGTGGTGGCGGCGGCACCGGCGGCGTACGCGGACGACTCTGCATCGCCTGCGGACAAGACGTACAGGAGGCCTTCGCTCCCCAGGCAGTCACCGACTACCCAGCACTGCTGCTGGTGCTGCTGCTGCGACGCACCCTCTAAGTCGGTGCCGGCGGCTCCCGCCACAGCCATGCCCCGCACCACGACATGGAAGGCGCACGTGTCCCCCGGCGAGACGACCGCACCACCGGGAGGCGTCTCTCGCCGCTGGAAGGCCTCCACCACCTCCTGCAGCATCCGTTCATCGTGGCAGAGAGGGGCGAAGAGCGGGTGCGCGCACAGGACGCGGCGGAGCACCTGCTCCTCCTCCTCCAGCGCGGCCGCGTCGGTGTTGGTCTGCGCGATCTGGTCGCTGTAGGGCGGCTGGCGCCACCACCAGAGGGCACCGGTCAGGTCGCGAAGGAGCGTCTCGCTCGACACGCCGCCACGCCGGCGCCACACACGCACGATGGGCGGCATCGACTCGGTGTCGCTGTCCTGCTCCCCAAGCCCAGCGCCACCCTTGTGCAGCCCGCCCACATCATCATCCTGCGTGCCGAAGGTGAAGCGAGACAGCGCCGCATCCGCCGCCTCCTCGTCTGCAGTCGCGCCATGGTGCGACGGTTGGCGGCGGAGCAGCGGATTCAACCCCGGCGCGCCAGCAGTGCTCTTCGCTGGGCCGCCGTGCGCGGACGCCGGCGACGACCCGGTCACCGGGGCGACCGATGCCACCGCGCCTTTGCCACAGCAGCAGCCCATCTCGCCTGGCAGCGGCCGCCGCTCCCGCCTCTGCCGCCTCTTACGTACTGCAAAGGAGAAGCGCGAATGAGAGAGGTGGAGCAGCACGCTACCCGACACGTCGTACACACACGCACACAGAGACACAGAGAGAGCGTAGATCACACGCTCAGGCGCAGCACAGAGTCTGACGGGGAGCACCCAGCAAGGACACACTCCCGCTTGTGAGAGCGACATGCATTGGCCAAGAAAGGAGGGCGGAGGAGAGAAGAGGAGGGGAAGCGAGTGAACCAGAGACATGGGGAGGCTGTGCACCATCTCTCTCTCTCCCTCTCTGTGCACACAGAGACGCAGTCGTCTACTTGCACGCAGAGCAGCGAGACATGTCCGAGGGAGAGACGAAAGGGAGGACCTCTTCTCCCACGAATGGCGGTGGAGGAGTTGACGTGCAGTCATCGCTGCTGCGCTCTCCACAGTTCTCAGAGACGTCTGTATGTGTGTTTGTGTGTTTGTGTGTTTGTGTTGGGAAGAGAGAAGGGGCGGCCCAAGCTGTGTCGCTCAATACACAGCCGACTCTCTCCTTCGAGTAATGGGGTGTGTCTACGTGCGTGTGTGTGACGGTGCTCACGAGGGTCTGTACACGTGTGAACCCACTCGTCTGTGTCTGTCTGCGTCTACGAATGCGTGTGTGTGCGCATGTGGGAGACTGCTCTTCACTCAGAGGACCGCCATTCCAGAAACAACCTCCGCTACAGTCGGAGGACGCGGCACACTGCACTGCACCGCCGCTGACCTGCTGCGCAGCCGTTTGTCAGTCCCCCCCCCACACGCACTGCCAAGAAACGAAACAAGATCAAACTGAAACACACACACACACACACACACACACACACACGGGTGCTTGAGTACATACATACATAGCGGGAAAGAGAGAGAGACAGAGACAGAGACAAGAGAGGAGCCACAACAAAGCGAAGAAAGACAAGTAAGGGGACGAGAGACCGTGGCGTGTGGAAGTGCAGTGGTGGAGCGGAGTCACGCAAGGTGTGTATGAGCTCAGCGGAGGCTGCACGCCTCTCTCGGCATCATCAGTAGCGGACTCTCTCTCTCTCTCTGCACCGGGTGGGAGCGGGAGAAGAACAGGCGACAGGAGAGATAGAGACGCGGTGGGATGGAGGGAGTGTGAGGTGACCGGGAGAGGACGTGTGAAGGGAGGGCACACACACACACAAACACACAGCGGTGCAAGACAGAGAGACCGTTGCCGCCCCCCACCCGCCACCTCCCGCACACAGACACATATAACACACAGCCGACGCTGAAGAGAGTGAAGACGGACAATGAAGTACAGCGCATCAACGAGAAAGTGAGTGAGTGAGAGGAAGAGAGAGTGAGTGAGGGGGTAACCGAGGCCGCAGACACACACACACACACAGTGAGTGAGACACAGAGAATGTGCGGGGGGGCAGGGAGGCACGTGTAGAGTCACAGACAGAGATAGTGAAGCATGTTGAGAGCGCCTCTCACGAATGCGCTGAGTGCACAGGAACGGAGGAAGCGATTCTCGAGTGAACTCATCCACTGACGACACAGCGCAGAGGCAGCGCAGAGGCGGCAGTCTGGAATTCGACTGCGTAGCACAAGACAAGACACGAGCGGCAGATAAGAAGAGAGTGGCGGCGTAGGGGAGAGAGGAGGCCCAGAGCAGGCAGTGAAGGGACGTCCATCAACACAAAGAGGAGCGTTCAGAGAGAGAGAGAGAGCGCGGGGAGAGGAGAGAAGGAGATGACACCACCCACACACACACACACACGTGGATGTGCAGGAGAGAGGCCATCGAGGCACACTGTCGAAGGTAGTCCCCCGCCATCCACGGGCTCACAGGACTCGGCCATCGCGGTGGCAGCCGTGGTCCTCCTCTCCCTCTCCTTCTCGCTCTCCATCTTCAGCAATGTGTGTGTGTGTGCACATCGGACTAGGAGGTGTTGGAGAGGTTCGCTCCGCCGGCGCTCTCTTGCAGAAAGTCGAGGACGTTCTGCATGAGCGGCGCAGCATCTTTGCCAGCAGTGCCACGGCCGCTGCCGCCCCCGGTGGAGCCGGCGCTCGTCGCTGGCTTGACGGTCGCCTTCCTGCTCCCGACGGACGGCGCGGCGGTGGCGGAGCTCTCGCCTCCGGCACCGCTGCCACCGTTGCTGCCTCGTCTGCGGCCCGCGCCGCCGGAAGGACCTCCGCCGCTCTTCCTCTTGGCCCCCTCCTCGCGTTCCAGCGAGGTGATGTAGCCGCGCAGCTGGTGCTCCACCGCGATGACGACGTCCCGCTTCAGCTGCTCCTCGTCCAGCAGCGCGCCGAACACCCGCTGCACCGCCGCACTGGCGCGCGCCTTGGAGTAGTCGAGGAGACTGCGCGCCGACGACACCACCGGGGGGCGGCCGCCACTGTCCGTCGCCTTCGCTGGAGAGCCAGTCGCCGGCACCTCGCCCCAGCTATCGTCCGCGTCGCCGTCGACGCCGTCCGCCCGCCCCAGCGCCTTGGAGTCGAGCGACATGCAGACGGCCTCCGTCGCACCCTTGCCGCTGCTGCCCCGCGCACCTACACCGGCCGCGTTCTTCACCTCGTCACTGTCGAGGCTGGGCTTCCTCGTCCACCCCACCGCGGCTTTTGGCGGGGCCGGCGTGGGGCCGCCGCTGGTGGGATGGGGGCCGCCGCTGGCGCCACGCAGCGGCGCGAGTGTGGCGTTCAGTCGGGTGTCCTTCCCGGTGCCGGGAGGCGCGGGCGGGCCGAAGCCGCGCATCGACTTGCTGACGGAGACATCGTTCATGTTGGGCCGTGTCCCGACGGAGCGGAAGAGCGCCTGCTCACCCACGTACATCGGCTCGAGCACCGTGTCCGAGTCCTCGCCCTCCACGACGACGTTCTGCAGACTGCTGTGAGTCTGGAACTGCATCAGGTTGAACAGGTTCTTGTCCAGGCCGAGCGAGGACAGGATGGAGCGGTTGGACGAGAGGCCCTGGCCACCGCGCATGCCGCCCGGACCGAGAATGTTGTCCATCGCCTGACTCACAAACACAGAGACCTCGTTGTTGTCGTGGGCGCTCCCACCGCCGTGGCTCAGCCGCGGCGAGGCGACGGCGCGGCGGTAGTTGGCCTGGCGGGGGCGTTGGTAGGTGATGGGGGCCTCGTCGTCCGGCGCGGCGGCGGTGCTGCTGTGGAGGTCGCCGCGGGCCGAGATGGCGCGGCGGCTGTAGGCGCGCACGAGCGACTCGACGAGTGTGTCGATGCGGTCCCCCTGCGGGTGCGCGCCGCTGTTCGCCGTGAGCCCCTTCGTGAGAGGCCCCGTGTTGCCCGGCGCCCCCGTTCGTGGGGAGGCGAGCGGCGGCGGGGGCGCACGACCCGCCAGCGGCGCGGGGCGTGATGCGCCGGGCTCTCCCGCGCCGCCTTTTGCACCGGCACCGACGGCCCCGCTCGCGGTCTTGTCGCCGTACATCACCGTCAGGAAGTCCGCCATGCTCTGGCGGAAGTCAGCAGCGTCGTCGCGCGAGGCGCCGACCCGCGGCTTCGGCGTGCGGGGGCCGCTCTGGTTGTCCAGCGCGTCCTTGCTGAACTGCACGGAGGACCTACGCGCGATGCCGCTGTTCGTGCGACTACCGCCCAGCACCTTGGCGTCCAGCGCAGGTTGGTTTGCGCCGCTGGCAGGGGGCAGGGTGGTGCTGCCCACGGCGGTGTGCCAGCCCTGCGCGCGGCGGCTCCCCTTTGTCGTGGCGGTCGAGGGGTCTGCAACGGGCGGCGCACTCGAGGCGGCGCCGCCGACCTTCGCCGCATCCTTGTTGGGCGATGTCGACTTCTCCGGCCCCGTCTTGGGGGCCGGCGTGGCCCTACTCGCCATCCTCCCACCTCCGTCTGCTCTCACCACCGCCACCGCCGCACTCACCGGACCAACAGGTCGGCGTGTTAGTGTCTATCAAAGAGAGGGAGATGGGAGAGAGATGGGAGCGTCGTTGCACTCTCGCAGTGGCCTCACCCCCGCTGTGATGGAAGCGATGGAGAGAGTCGCGAGAGAAAGAGTGCGGAGGACAGCAGTGCGTGTCTGGTGATGGGGAGGAGGGAGAGAGAGAGGGGACACAGAGGTGTGACGCGGCGCACCGTGGCACGACGGCGCAGATGACGAGAGAGAGGGGAGTTCACTGTCCACAGAAAAAGACAAAAAAAAAAAGAAGGAGGAGGAGTGAGGGAGAGAGTGGCAGCCCTCTGCGTACATATGTGCACATACACACGTATGTATGTGTGTGTGTGTGGATGTGGTGGAGAGGGAGGAGATCAGCGGTCCACCGTTGTGAAAGGAAACAGAGATGGAGACGAGGGAAGAGGAAGAGTGGAAAGGAGGGGGGAAGGAGAGGACATGATGGAATCGAAATGTAGTGCATACGATACGCGGCGACAATCACACCCCCCGCTGCAGTTCGCAGAGGTCGCCTCGCCCCAGTGGCCGGGTGCTCCATCAACACCAACAACGACAGCACAGACGATGAGTCGCACCGCCGTCACAGAGGAGAAAAGAAAAAAAAGAACGGGAGAAGAGCGCGGGATGAAATCGCGTCTTCAGCGATGCGATCGTCCACCTCCCTCCCTCTCACCCACCCTCCCGCTCCCCTATCCTCCTCTGCGTCCCACCCACGCAGGCATGGAACACACACACACTCTCTGTGTGTGTCTGTGTTCGGGTGTGTCTGTGTGTACGTCTGTCGACGCTTTATGTATGTCTGTGGACGAGCTCCACTGAGAGAGAAAGAGAGAGATGAGGCCCAAGTCGACACATACACACACACACACACCGTTAAACATCATCCGGATGAACAGAGAGAGAGAGAGAGATAGACGCACACACAGAGAGAGGGAGAGAAGAGGAGGAGGGAGCATACGCAGGGGAGGCGTGTGTGTGTTTGTGTGTGTGTGTGTGTCGATGCACTCAGGACAGAGATAGACGAGGGAAAAGGAGGAGGAGAGGGAAGAGAGAGAGAAGGGGGGGGGGAGATGATGGGGGAGCAGTGGCGGTATCTGGCGTTCACGACGGCGGTGATGCGGCGCCGTTGGTGTCGCTGGATGTGTGACTGGCCGTCGTCTGGTCTTTCGCTGTCGCCGCCTCTGCGGCTGCGATGGCGGACTGGCTTTCACGCGACGTCAGCTCCCGAGCCACCTCCTCCATCGCCAGCGCGCTGAGCTCCTCCAGCCGTCGCGCGCGCTGCTGGCGCTGCTCTGGTGGCACGCTCACATCGAAGAGCACGAGCCTGCAGGCCTGCAGAGCAATGTGCCGCACGTCGCGCTCGTTCGCCACCGCGAGCACGCGCAGGATGTCCTCCTCGCCGAGGTTCTTGTCAACGAAGGCGCGGCGTGCGGTGCGCGCACCCATGCTGGTCCAGTGCCACAAGGAGGACGCGGACATCGCCCACGACGAGTACCAGCTGTCCATCTCGCGCTTCCACGTGCTGCCGTGCAGCTCCTGCCGTGCCGCGAGGTGGTACTGCTCCGCCACGTAGGAGACAAAGACCGGACCCAGGGCAGTGGAGACGGCGTCGCGCAGTGCCAGCTGAGCCGCCGCAAGACCAGATGCGCCGCCCTCCAGCCACGAGAGCAGGTTCTTCGCGACACGCAGACGGCGGCGTGTGTGCAGCTCGCGCTGCATCTCCGCCGTGAAGAGCACGCCGCTCTCGAAGACAAGGAAGAAGTGCAGCGGCCCGACCAGCGGGTCCAGGAACGCGGCCCCGAGCAGGTCCTTCATCGGGTTCCCCGCCATCTCCGGCACACTCGCCGGATCGACGGTGCCGTAGCGGTCGTACCTGGCGCGAGTGTCCTCGTGGCTGAGCACGTTGTAGATCTTGTTCAGCTCCTGGAACTTGAGTGTGGCGTTCGGGTCGTTCGGGTTCTTGTCGGGGTGCATCTCCAGCGCTCTGCGTGTGTACGCCTTGCGGATCTCACCAGGCGTCGCCGTCGCCTCCACGCCGAGGAAGACGTAGTAGTTCACCGGCTCCGCCTCCGCCGCCGCCGTCTCCGTCCCGAGCGACGGGGTCGCACCACTGTTGGCCGTCGCGTCCGCGTCGCTGCCTGCCGCCTCTGCCGCGCTTGGCGGCGTGGTGGGCAGTGTGCCGTCCTTCTCCGCCTTCTCGTAGGCTCTGCGGGCCTCGCCGAGGATGTCCGTGTCCGACGGCGGCAGGTGCTCCAGGTCGTCGGCGAGGTTCACCCGCACCCACGCCTGCGTGGTGCTGTCCCAGTACGCCTCCCCCTTGCTCACCTCGCTCACCGCACTCGGTGTGTTGCCCACGCCACGTACGATCTGTCGCACCCCGGTGTAGGCGCCGTAGCCGGTGAGGCCTACGAAGCCGGCCATGCCTGCCCCGAAGCCCTTCGCCATCCCGCCCCACCCGCCCTCCTTCGCACCGCCGTAGGTGCCCGCCACGACGCCGGCGAGGCCCAGCCCCACCCCGGTGGCGGCGTTGCGCAGCCCATCGGACAGACCCTGCAGCGCGTGCTTGGGGTTGCGGCTGGCGAACAGCCCGGTGATCTCCTCAAACACGGGATCCAGCGACTCCCCCGGCGCCGGTGCGGTGCTGGCGGTACTCTCGACTGGGGGCGAAGAGGCGTCCTGTGCGCCTGGCGCAGCGTGCGGCGCCGACGACGGCGGTTGTGGCGGCGGCGCGGGACCCGGTGCCGCGCAGTTCAGCTCTGCAGCCCCGCTCTGTGGTGCCTTCATCTCCGAAGCCGTGGCCGCTCGCCCCCCCTGCTCCTCCTCCTCTTCCTGCTGCGGCTGCGACTTCGCGGACACGGGCCGGGTGCGGTAGGAGAAGAAGAGGATGGCGAGCAGCGCGGCGGCAACAAGTTTCCAGTGAGCGACGCACCAGCGGATCACGAACATGCGATCTGAGCAGCGGCGGTGGGTGTCCCTGCACACGGCTCGCCCGCACCACCTTCACCCCACTCACTCACACGAAGAGTGAAGAGAAGAGACGGGCGGACACGCACAAACAAACAAAAAAAAAAAGAAGGCGCCAAACGGCAGCGAAGAAGTGAAAGAGATAAAGTGCGTCGGACACGGTGAGCTCCCCTCCCCGCTCCCCTTCCCCTCACTTCACTCTTCTTCTTCTCCTCTCTCTCTCGCTCTCTCTCGTCGCTCTCTCAGAACGATGAGGCACCAGAGACGCAATGCCGATCGGCGGCCAACGCGGGCGGAGTTTCGGAGCTCAGCACACAGAATATGTATGTCTGAGAGGTGGAAGGGAGGAGTGGAAGGCAAGTGTTTGCAACTAAAGCTGTGTGTGTGTGTGTGTTTGTGTGTGTGTTTGGAGTAAGCAATGATATGGGGGGTAGAAAGGCAGCGAGCAGGGCAGAGGACAGAGCCGTCTTCAGGAGGGAGGTGGACTGCAGTACCGAGGCGCGACAGACCGACAATGTTCATGACGCATGCGACCACAGTGGATGAACGCGGCGTGGAGTGTTGGAGACAGAGAGAGAGAGAGAGGAGGGAAGTATCCGTGGAGAAGGTGCAGTAACGTGCCTGCTCAGGACGCTCGTCCGCCGCAGCAATACTGAGAGCGAGAGGGTGAAGGGACGGAAGGAGAGAGAGACACACATACACACGCATTCGCACACGTGCATTGCATCGATAGCTTTCACACGTCCGCATACCATTGGAGGAAAGACGAGAAGAAGGATGATCATGGAGTCGCTGTCCCCACCACCACGACCACCTCCTCCTCTCTTCCCCTTTCACTGGCGTATGTGCCGCCATGTTTGTGTGTGTGTTGACGTCTTCTCTTTATAGTTGGTCTGCATGCCCACGCGGTATGGATAGAGGGGGGGGGAGGAGAGGTGGAGAAGAAGAGGAAGGAGACTCAGCCGAGGAGAGATGGACCACGTTTCTGCTCTCCCCCTCAACACTCACACACTCTCTCTCTCCCTCCTACCACCTCTATCTCCTGCACAAAGAGACAGATCCGTGTGAAAGCTGTGCAGTCTCGTGAATGAGCACTAGAAGCAGTGGCAGCAGCCGTTATCTGTGAACTCAACACACACACACATACATGTACACACACATGTACACACATATGCGCCATGTTCCTGTGCAGTGTTTGTCATCGTCGCCTCTCCTCTCACGCACTTCACACCTGGAAGGCAACGAGGCAGACGTTCTCCTCCGTCACGGCGCGTGTGGTGTACTGACACTGGAAAGCGGTGTAGCCGAGGCGCCGGAGGAAGTGCACGCGGAGCTGGTCGATGATGCGCTTGCACTTGCGACCCACAGTGCGGCGCTCCTCATCCACCACCTCGCCACACACGGCCCAGGAGGACATGCTGGCGAGGGCAGCGAACTCCTGCGCAGACCAGCTGAAGTCGCTGTGGGGCAGCATCAGCATCGACGGAGACGAGGCGGCCTCCGGCGGGTTCACGTGCTTCAGCTCGCACCGGTGATGGCAGCACGTGGCGATCACGACGACCGGCAGCCGCACCTGCGCCTCCGACGCAAGTTCAGGGCCCTCAGTGAGGCAGGACAACGCAAAGTCGGTGCACGCGCCGCACAGGTGCTTTCCCAGCACGGCCCAGTTCTCCATCACTCGAGACTCGCCGGCCGCGACCGCCGCCGCCTCGTCGCAGCGCGGATGCGGGCGGACGTCCGCGAGGAAGGCGCGTGTGAGGTCGACGTCTTTGATGTTGATGCGGAGGCGTCGCAGCGGCACGGCGGAGTGCCGCACCCGCGCGTCCCCTTTGCGCCGGAAGCCGTCCATGTCGAGCACCACGATCGGTGGCCGCTCCACCACCTCAGCGAGGAAGGACGACGCGGAGGACGAGAGCTGCGGTGCGGGGGCGGCGGCCACGTCGGCTGCACTTGTTTTTTCGAGGCGCTGCACAAGGCGTTGCTGCAGCGCGACGGAGAGGCCGCCCTTGCCGGCACCGAACTCCAAGAAGCCGTCGATGGGAATCGTGGCACCGCGATGGCGGCTGTCGCTGCAGTGCGCGAGGATGGAGTCGGCGTCGCGCGACTGCCGCACAACATCGCTCAGGCAGCGCAGCAGTGCCGTGTGCTGTGGCCCGTGCTTCTCCGACACCGCCTCCCCGTGAGAGAGAGAACCGCGCGCAGACACCGGCGAAGAGGTCGGCACCTCCGGCGCAGAGGCTGCAGCGCCGTCCTCGTCGTCACCGCCACCGCCTCGGAGCACCACAAGATGCGGCGCCACACACGCGTCGTAGCACTCGTGAACTTTGACGAGGAGCGCCGCCAGGGCATCCGCCGGCAGATCGCGGTGCGTACGCCGCTGCCCTGGCGCCTCTGCTGACGTCTCTCCCTCCCCGCCACCGCAGCCGCGCGTCGTGAACACGGCGCCGCGGTTGGCGTGTTTGTCTCTGCTGAAGTATGGCAGCTGATCCGTCACGTAGCGCAGATCAGGGCACACCTTCATGTGCTTCTCCAGCCGCGATGCGTAGACCGTGTGGTTCGGGTTGATGGGACACGGGACTCGCACCTCCCTCGCCTCCGCCACCGCAGTGTCCGGCAACGCAGAGGATGCGGCATCACCCACATTGGGTGTCGTGGAGCGTTGCGACGGCGCCACTGCATCGGTGCTCGTGTCGTGCGTGCAGCAGTAGAGCGACCCTGGTCTGCACTCTGTTCTGCAGAACCGGTGCTTGCGCGTCACGTAGTAGCTGCAGAAGGTCGGGTCTGGGTTGTGCAGCGGTGGCTCTGCCTTTCGTGCCTTGTGGGTGGGAATGGTGAGCCCCTCGCTGGCGGCGGCAGACTGCGACATCGACTGCCGCAGGAGAACACCAACGACACGATAGAGATGTGTGTGTGTGTGCGTATGTCAGACACCGCCTCCCCTTTCCCTCAACCGACTCGGGAGATGTCGCCAGCACGAGAGCGACAAGGCGAGAGAGACAAAGAAATGAAGAACAGAGAGAGACAGAGAGGGGAGAGAACAGCACGTAGTTGGGAGAGGAAGGACACGAGGAGAGCAACGAGCGAGTGCATCGACAGCGACAAAGCTCAGTCCCCCACCGCTCCCCCCACTTCATCGCGTTTTACTGGCATATCGTGTGGCCGTGAGCGACAAACACAAACAGACACACACAGACATACGCACACGCACAGCTGGAGTGGAGTGGAGGGCGGGAGTGTGCGGCGAGGAGCGCGTGAGAGTGGAAAGAAAAACGCGTTCGCAGCGGCGGCAGCGCGCCGGGGAGAGAGGGAGAGGGGGGAGGCGGCGTGCAATACGTGTTGCCATCTTCTCTGGGTGTGGGTGTGGGTGTGGTAGGTGATGCCCTCGTAGGGTCATCTCATCGTCACCAACGGT
This sequence comes from Novymonas esmeraldas, assembly GCA_019188245.1. NCBI lineage: Eukaryota > Euglenozoa > Kinetoplastea > Trypanosomatida > Trypanosomatidae > Novymonas > Novymonas esmeraldas. The sequence goes on along the minus strand of JAECZO010000048.1, from coordinate 125,339 downwards.
CCTTGCACGCGACCGGACGCACATCACACCCCTTTCCTAGGATGCCGCGAGACGAGACGAGGTGGAGCCCGAAGGCGGGGAGGAGAGGGAGGTGCGACATCAGCCGGATACACGCCTTTGCAAGCACGAGACTCACACGACACACGTAAGCACGCACGCAAAACCACGTTTCGTCGTCATCGTTCGTCAGTCGCATCAGCGCGCACTGAAACAAGTGCCAGTGTCAACAAATAAGTAAATAAAAAGAACAGCAACACCGCCACGACTCAACAGGAGTGCCGCACAGAGATGTAGCGACACACACACACATACACAGACACAAACCGGAAATGGAAAGAGAGAGAGAGACAGGGAACGGTGAACGGCGTCGTCTGGTACGCGCACACAGACGAAAAAAAAAAAAAGAAGCACACGCACACACACACGCGCGCAGACCTGTACGAGTGGACTTGGGCGAAGGAACAAGCAGCGGAAGACACGACGGCAGAGGAGAACAGGACAGGGAGCACAGGAGGAGGACGAGGAGGACGAGGAGGACGAGGCTGTCGGGCGAGAACACACACACACGGGGTGACGGAGCCGGAGAGACCACCGCAGCAGCGGGTGCCACAGAAGAGCGTGCACAGACACAGGAAAGAGGGAGGAGGAGCAGGGGACAGTGAGAGTGCACAACGCCAGGAACGGAAGGCAAAAAAAAAAAGCGAAATAAAAGAGGGGAAAGGAGAAGATGGCGCTCCGGTAGCGCTGCTGATGGGCACCACGCGGGGCGGCAGAAGCGGGATGAAGCGCGGAGAGAGAGCGAGGGCAGCCACAGAAGCGGCGAGAGAGGGCACGTGGACTCAACAGGAGACGTCCCCTCACATCCCTCTCTCCCTCTTTCTCTCTCTACTCGCCTCTCGGCAAGGACATTCGACCACACCACCACACCGACACACACACACACGTACACACCCACACACACACACAGATGCAGCAGGGAGGAAGGAGGAGAGAGGAAAGAGGGGGAGAGAGAGAGGCACCACACACACAGCCGTGGATGACTGCGTGCGTGTGTGGGGGGGGGGGGGCAACAAAAGCAAGCGGGAGTGGGATCGACGAGCACCGCACACAGCACCGCACCACACACTCGGCAGAAGCGAGAATCCTTGAGAGGGTAGAGCAGGTGCGACCGCACATGCCCTCACAAGCTGGTGTGTCCATGCAAGCGAGGGCATATGAGTCTGTGCCTGTCTATGTGTGTGCGTGTGTGTCCGAGGGAGAGAGGAGGACCTGCGGCTCTCGGTCCTCTGTTGTCAGAACGTGAGAGCGGGGAGAAGGGGCAGGACGCACCTGTAGTTTGTTTTGAGAGAGAAAGAGAGGAGTCCGCATCATGAGCTAAAGAGGAATGTGAAGCTCCTCAGAGGCAGACAGCGAGTGAGTGGACGAGAAGACGCGAGAGAACGACGTCGAGAAGGGAGAGGGGAGGGGGGAGGGGTGGAGCGGAGGAGAGAGACGAGCCTCATGTGGAGCGCGTCGATGTGGTACAATGGACGAGGCGGGTACAAGCGGAGGGGGAGGGGGGGCACACACGACGAGCAGCTAAAGAGAAGCACCGCAGAACAGAGCACACACACACACAGACACAGGCGTACAGGCACACAGACACACACCGGCACATCTGCGCACGCACGCCCTCTCTCCCTCCTCTCCTACGCGACGGTGACCGCAGGCTCACGGTGCGACGCAGTCTACGCGGTGCCGTCAAATCGTGGGGAGGAGGGGGATGGTGAAAGGGGGGCATGCGACCGCGATGAGGAGGAGGGTCAGTACAGGTGTGCAACACCACACACGGAAGCGGCGCACAGAGAGAGAGAGCTGGCGTAGACACTTGGAAACACGTACGCAGACGCAGGCAGCGGAGGCCACACAGAGAGACACACACACACACAGACACAAACACACACACAAGCACACACACAAGCACGCAAAATGAGGTGCAAAGCTGATGTTGGAGAGCATGTCATGGTACAGAGAGAGAGAAAGAGGCAGAACACGTCTCTCAAAGAGAGAACTCTCACGAGACCCTGGAGACGGCCGTTCATACGTCACTGTACGTACGTGTGTATTTGTGTGTGCGCCTCGGACCAGGAAATTGAAAAAAAAAAAGGAAAGAGAAGGGGGTGGGGTGGTGTCTCTTTGCTTCGGGTAGCGCGCGGTTCGTGTCGCGCGGAGAAGCAGGAGAGAAGCCAGAAGCGCAGAGGGGGGGGGGGGGGGGGGGTGGAGTGGAGCTAGGCGAGAGGGCAAGAGAGGGCAAGAGAGGCACGGAACAGGTGTGATGGACGGCGGTGTCCCCGTCATACACACACACACACACACACATACACGCATGCTCACCTACGCACGTATCCACAGACACACGAGACGCTAAAACACAAAAACACAAAAAAAAAAGCGAGAGACGGAGCAGGAAGAAGGGACGGTGCCCTAAAGGAGACACTTACGCACAGAAGTGAAGCAGCGAGAGAGAAGGCGGAGGGGAAGAGGAAGAGAGAGAGAGAAGGAAGGGGGAGTCGGAGCAGCGGCAGGGCGGAGATGCGCACGTCGACACCAACAAAGACAGAAAAAAAAAAAAAAAAGACAGAGACGAGGGTAAGCGGGAGCAGGAACAAAGAGAGGGAGGGAGGGAGGGAGAGAGGAAAGAACACACACACACACACACACACACACACACACACAGTAACAAAATGAGAGCGTATGGAAGAGCTTCACGTGCGGCCCGGCACGTGACGAAGGAGGGGGAGGGGGGGGAGTGGGAGCATGCGGGGACGAGGCGAAGGAGGGGGAGGAGGAGAAGACAAGTGCAGAGGCGACGAGGGACGACCGCGAAAGTCGTGCAGAAGCCAAAAAAAAAAAAAAAAAAGAGAGGGAGGAGAAGGAGAAGGAGACGGAGAAGTGAAACAGAACAATGCACGGAAACCACACGAGGATGTCAGCCACAGGACACACACACACGGAGAGGGAGAGACAGAGAAACAGAAAGGAGGGATGGATGCATACACACAGCGAGGCAGAGAGAGAGAGAGGGGAAGAGAGAGAAAGTAGGGGACGGGCGAGGAGGACGAAGTTGCCGTCCGCCAGCACTTTCCTTTACCGCTAGCGACATTTAACAGAAGACAAAAAAAAAGGGGGGAGGCATTCAAGCACACAAACACGCACGCACGCACATGCACACCATCACCTCGTCTACGTGGACGTGCACGATGTGTCCCCGCCACCTCTGAGATCACACGTCATCAAAACGAGAAGAGAGAGAGAGACAGCGAGCGAGAGGCGGGGGGGGGAGAGAAGCGCGGCGGCGGTGGCGTGCGCATAAGAGAGGGGAGCGCGTGAGACGACGTGACAGCAGCACGAGAATCGTGGCCCGCTCGAATCTCCACTCACCTTCTGCTGGTGGCGAGCGTAGGAACACAGTCACGACCTCGGCTGGCTGCCACTACAGGTGCAGCGCGACACCGCCATCGCACTTGAAGTAGGACGACTGAACAGAGAGAGATATGAAAGAAGAGAGAGAGAGAGGATGGGGAGGAGGTGGGAAGAGAGAGGTGGGACACAAAACAACGGTCATATAGGAAAACGTAGCAAGTGAGGAGTAGAAGAGAGGGAGAAGAGAGAGCGCGAAGAGGAAGTGGAGAGCAGACAAACAAAAAAAAAAAAAAAAAAAGAGGAGAGAGGAGCGAGACGAAGAGCGAGAAGGTGGGGAGGATGGAGAGAGGAGAGGAGGGGGGAGCTCACCAGCGAAAAGAAAACCGCCGTGGAGAACACGAGAACAAAATCGAGAAAACTCACAAAGAAGTGCACGCATTAACACACACAGACACGCGCGCGCGCCGCGGTAAGCAAAACGCAGGAGTAGAGAGGAGGAGAAGGAGGAGGAGGTGGAGGAGGGAGGGGGGCATGTTCCGCCACGCACTCGTGGGCTTGTTTGGTCGGGCAGTTGAGATGGCAGACGAGGTTGGCGCAGGTGAGCTCTGCACGCGATGTATGAAGACGGCAAGGAGAGGCTGCACTGGCCACGTGCTACTTAGACAGACTGATGAGAGACGTGTTGCGAGGACGCGTAGGATGGGTGAGACGCCAGCGTGCAGACGCTTGCGGCACATTCGAAGCTGACACCGACATCCCGCACCACAGTCCCCGTCCGCTCAACACCGCTGAGTGTACCTGCACTTTCAAAAAAAAAAAAGTGCCTGTGTGTGTGTGTGTAGATGTACATGTATCGGTTGGCGCGTACCTGTGCAGGTGAGTCATGACGGCCCGCGTACGCACTCACAAGGAGAGACAGCCCTGACATGCGCGTATTGCGCTGACAACTCCCTCTCCCACCATCTTCTCACCTTTTGCCTCTGTCTCACACCTTGTTCTTCCCTCTCTCCGCCCTCTTCTTCAACATCCTCGACAGCTAAAGAAGAACAAAACAAATGTGCGTGTCATGATGTGTGTGCGTGTCCGGGGAAGATGCACTGAGCAGCGAGAGATCGAGAGGCGGTATCACGGCAAGAGCAGTTCGTGAAGAGAGAGAGACAGAGAGAGGGAGACAGAGAGGCAGAGAGACAGAGATGTGTCCCCACAGAGAGAGAGAGGAGAGGGGGGAGGAAGGAAACGTGTGAAGTCAGGAGATATGCAGCGGCAATGCGGCAACACATCCCGTTCCTCATCAACAGAGAGAGAGAAGGAGCGAAGGAAACAGAAAGAGGAGGAGGTTGTTGAGGGCAAGGAAGGTGAGGGGTGGAGGGAGACACACAAACACAAACACATACACACACAAACAAGAGCAGAATGAGGTCACAGACACGAAGGAAAAGAAGAAAAAAAAAAAAGAGAAAGAGAGGTGGACAAAGAGAAGGGGGGGGAGGAGAGTGCTGACTGATCCAACGCGGTCGGGACGGAGAGGACGCAGAGCGAGAAGAAGAAGAAGAAGAGAGACAGAAGAGAAAAAGGAAACAGAGCAACAGATGAAAAGCACGGCGGTATTCCAGCACGTACTGCAACGTAGACACACACAGAGGTGAGAGAGAGAGAAAGAGAAAGAGAGAGCAACGCGGGAAGTAATCCACTCTCGTACACACACACACACACACACACACACACACAAACTGATGAACGCGTAAATCACGAAAATGAAGAAGACACGGAACACGGTGCAGCAACACGTCGAGATCGGCATAGGCGTACATGCCAAAAGAACGAGAAAAACAAGTGAGCAGAGGCAAAAAAAAAAAAAAAAAAACGAGAGAGAAAGAGAGACTTGGATGGAGAGAGGTGAGCACACAGAAGCCCGACTGCCTGGATACAGGCACGAGCTAACAAACACACACACACACACACACACGCACACGCATCACCAAGACTCCTGCAACTACGACTCATTGCTGTCTCCTCCACGCCACGACCGTAGCAGCGCATCGCATGTCCACGCGGTGCAGCAGACGTTGTCCCATCCACGCCGGCGTGACACTCCCACTTGAGAATCAGCGTCCCTGAACAAAGGCAGACGCACACTACAGAGGAAAGCACCCCCTCACCCTTTTTTTTTTCTTTTCCCTTTCCGTAACGGCAACTGCAGAGAAGAGTGGAAAGCGAGTAAAAGAGAGAAAATGAAAAAAAAAAAAAGCTGAAAGACACCGACACACAGACGCACACATGTACACACAGTTGCACACGCAGTCGCACACACACTATGTGTACACCCGTGTGTCTGTCTGAATGTGTGTGTGTGTGTGTGTATGCAGGACCAGCAAAGGAGGGGAGGTTCGAGAACAGATGTGGGAGACGGGGAAGAAGAAGAACCGAATCACGTTGCAACTGGACTAAAGCAAGTATCGAAAGAGAGAGAGACCACATCACACAAAAGGACAGCAATGCCAACCTGATGGGTGTGACCTCCACGCTGTACGCCAACGGTGTGCTTCCATCTTGGTCTTTCACTCTTGTTTTTTTTTTTTCTTTTTTATGCGCGTGTCGCAGACCGCCGGTATATGATGTATGTGGTGTGCGTGTATGTGTATGTGTGCGTGTGTGTGCATGTGCAGATTTGTGCGTTCCTCTGCACACATCCGCACGCAGACGCGTTTGCAGTGGACGATCAAAAGAAGTGAGAGAGAACAAGAAGAAAGAGAAGAGAAGGAAGACGAAGAAGGGACAGGAGCATCGGAAGGAACAACAACAACAACAAAAAAGACCACAACGGAGGACAGCGACCCGAAAAAAAAAAAAAAAAAAGGAGATCGTAATGCGCACGGTCGCGTGTGCGCCGCCGCCCAGCTATTAGCACCACGACACCACCCGGACAAGCGTGGCCCTGCGCTGTGTCCATAACAGCGACAGGCAAACCAGCTACGTAGTACCGCACAACGCCAATGTTCACGCCGTCGCTCCTCCCCCCGCTCCTCCCTCAGCGCCGTCGTCGCCGCAACGCACGACATGAGAAGCACGTCCCACATGCACACAGCGCAGCAGTTGAGCGGTGCATCCGAGAAGAACCAGCAGGAGGGAAGTGGAGAGGGGGGAGCGGGGAAGGGAGCCGGCGTCGTGTACCGCGGAGAACCACACTTACGGTGGGGGAGAGAGGGAGAGAGGGAGGGAGGGAGGATGAAAGATGTGCCGATGTGCTGCGGCAGGACAGCGCGCGACAGCCCCACGACACACCACCCACAGACAAGACACACACACACCACCACCACCACCACCATCATCATCACGACAGGGAACACGCAGCGAATTGTGCAGGCTGGAGAATGGGGAGAAGATCAACGACACGCGTGCGAGCGCAGCGGAGACAACAACAAGAAACGACAGACAGCGGCGACGGTACCCACAAGCGCCACCACCGCGCTGATGTCGACGAGTGCGCACTGAATCACTCCGCATCGCGGGGCAGCGAGAGAGTGGATCGACGGGGAGAGAGAGAGAAAGTGGAGACAGAGGACGTCAGTAGGCGTGGATAGACTCCGCCATGCGGCCTTCTCCTCCACACACAACCCATGACGAGCTGCTACGCGTTCTCACTCGCCGAGCCAGATGGGGAGTACGACTCCTGCACGCTGGTGCTCAGCCATATCCTCTGCTTGCTCTTCTTGGGCTCCTTGAAGATGCGCTGCATGACACTCCGCCGATCCCGCTCCACGGCCTGCAGCGACCCAACCTGTGAGGTGGCGCTGCTCTGCAACGACGCATCCACGCCGCTGACCGCCGGCGCCAGCTGGGACGGCGCTACGGCTGACAGATCGCTTGTGTTGACCTGCGAGCGCCGCGGGGTGACGGGCCCGAGGAAGACAGCGGGGGCTCGCACCGCCGCGGTGGGGGAGCCGATGTTGTGCGCCACCGGGCTCTCCACCACGTTGCTCCGCTCGTCGACGAGGGTGAAGGCGGAGAGACCGGAGGCGCCACCGCTACGCAGCCATATCGCCTCCAGTGGAGATCGCACCCCGCGCTGCCCGCCCCGCCGCGCCAGCGCCGACACCGCTCCGCCGGAGAGGGTCTGCGTCGCGGGCGTCAGGGCAGGCAGCTGCAGTGGCGTCAGCGGAAGGGGGTGGTAGGCCGGGGCGGACGCTGCCACGGTCGCGGAGCTCGCCCGAGCCACCGCAGTGGTCCGCGGGGGGCTGCATGATTCGTGGCGCCGCGACAGCGGCCCAGGTGGCGGGGCCGGCGTCGAGAACAGACACGGCAGGACCTCTTCGTGCGCGCTCAGAAGGGGCACAGATGCGCTGCACGACACCAACGCCGGAAGTGCGGTGGCGCTCGGACCTGGTCTGGTGGAGAGCAGCGGCGACTGCGCCTGCGACGTCGTTCCCGCCGTGCTCGCCGTGCCTTTGGGGCCACTTGTGCTCAAGGACAGCTCACGCCGCGGACGATCATCAGGATGCACTGTCCGCGGCGACGACGCGGTGGCCGATGTCGACTCGCGGTGAAGCGCTTGTGGTGCGCCCCCGGGGTGCACGCCAAAGTTGGGGAATGCTGTGAGCGGTGGTGGCCGCTCCGCGGAGTCGACAGTGACGAGCGTGGGCTGCGGAGACACGACTTCGGGGTCCCAGTTGAGCGACACGGTGCCGGCCGCGTGCTGCAGAGGCGCAGATGGCGGTGGGCGAGGCGGTGGAGGAGAAGCAACCGACACGGTGCCGCCGGTGGACGGGTGCGAGGTGGCGCTGGATGTGCACTGCAGCTGCGGCAGCGAGAACGCCGAGGGTATCGTCCGCATCAGGACCAGGGGCAGGTGCGTCTCCGTGGACGCAAGCGCCTCCACCTCATGTGACCCGCTCATGGTCGCACTCCTCTCCATCGCCGCCGACAGCGGCGCAGTGCGCAGCGAGCTCGCCGGCGTGATTGGGCTTGTAAGACGTGGTCGCGAGGCGCGGTGGGAGCCCTCCTCCACCGTGGCCACGGTGGAGGCCGATGGCGGCGTCTGCTCCGCCACGGAAGCCTCTGTGAGGAGGCCGCGATGGCCGGCAGCGGCGGTGGTGCCGAGCGGACCCACTGCCGTCAAGGTGCAGTCGTGCCCCGGCTGATCCTCGCACGCCGCTGGCTGCTGTGCCGGCGGCGACGTCACGGAGAGCGGCGCCAGGGACGCGGCGCGGTTGCCTGGATTCGCTACCGGCGCCGAACCGGCGTCGTCCAGCAGCTCCTGCACCCGCAGCTCTTCATCGTTCCTCACGCAGGAGCCCCTCGACAGCATCTCCGTCTCTGCACGCGAGTCGGCGTGCAGGAGCGTGATCCTGTGGAGCGCGCGTGGGGGCTGCTGTGCCACCCAGATGGGGAGCAAGCTGCTGTTGTGGCGGAGCTGCAGCGGTCCCTCCTGTCGCGGCGCCGCGGGAGGCAGCGTGGCGAAGCTGGTACCCGTGGAGGCGTAGAAGGACGTGGCGAAGCTACCGACGCGCGCCGGGGAGTCCTGCGAGGCGGTGGCAGGGTCGGGGGAGAGTGGCGGCGCCGCCACCACGGAGCGCTGCACCGCCACTCGCTGGCGGTAGGGGGGATGCTCGCGTGGATCCATTGTCGCCGACACACGGCTACTTGGACGAGACTGCAGCGCTACCTGATCAGGAGGACACGCCACCGCACCGCCGCCGTTCACTACGTCCCACCACCGTAAAATGTCAACGACACACACACACAGACAGAAGTGAACACAAGCAGAGACACACACACAGAGAGAGAGAGAGAGGAGGTGGTACGGCGCGGAACAGTACAGAAACAAAGCAAACGAGTCAATCAAGGCACCGAGAGAGCAGAGGGAGAAATGAAGAGACACCGGGGAAGTAGAAAGAAAAAGGGGGGAGGAGGAGGAGGGGATGGCGAGACGACGGACGCCACCGCACAACACCGATGACGACAACGACAACAGCAACCAGAAAAAAAAAAAAAGAGGAAATTCGAGTAAAAGAGAACAACAAAAAGTGGTTTCAGCGAAACAACAACAACAAAAAATGCGGGGAAAAAAAAAAAAAAAGACGCCAAGCAAAACCAAAAGAAAAACACACTCGCACACACGTCCGGGAGAGGGCAAGAAAGATGAACGCGACCGACCACACACACTCACACGTAGATATCGATATGAAAGCAAAAAAGGGAGAGAGAGAGAGAGCTCAGCGCCACGCGGATGTCTTCCGCTTCCAGAACTCACCAACAGAGTAGAGTCGAGTTGCTGCGGGAGCTGCGGTGCCTCTCGGGGATGGAGAAGCTGCAAGCTCAGCGCGTGGTCACGTGTATTCCAGTCGGAGAGGGGAAGGAAGAGGGGGAGAGAGGAGGGGGGAACGTCAGCGCGGCTACTCGGGCGAAAAAAAACAGCGCAAAAGCACAGAACGTGTGGCTCAGCAGCGTACAGAAAACGAACAACGAAGGCAGAACAGGGAGGGAGACTTGTTTTGAGAGAGAGCGCGAAAGGCGGCGGGTGCGTCTTCGCTGTCGCGCCGGCTGACACGTGTGCGAGTGTGAGTGAGTGGGTGGGTGGGTGAGTGGGCGGAGGTCAAGGCCGCACAGGAAATGGTACAACCGTGGAAGACGCCGAGTCAAGCGGTCGCGGAGGACGGCCGCAAAAAAAAAAAAAAAAAAAGGGAGTCGTCAAAGAAAGAAAAAAAACGAAGGGGGAGAGAGTGGAGTGGTACAGGTGATACAGACACACAGACACACAGAGAGGGGCAACAGAACACGTGAAAAAAAAAAAAAAAAAAGAGGCGGTAAGCAACAGAGGCACGGAAGATGGCAAGGAACAGGAAGGGGACACGAGAAGGCAAAGAGACGGACGCCCACAGAGAGAGCGCCGACACACGCCTCCCGTGTCGTCAGCGCTTGGCGTATACACGTCTCGCAGTGAGGAGGATGTGGGTGGGAGGAGGCGGCAGAGGCCAGACCTCGTACTAAAGGAGCAGCGTGTGAGAGAGGGAGAGAGAGAAAGAAAAGAGTGGTGGCAGAAGAAGAAGAAGAAAAACTCTATCGGTACGAGATGCCCGATCGCCTGGCGTACGGCGTGTCTGCGCACGTACGCGTGTGTGTATGTGTTGTGTTGTACTGTAGAAGGGAGAAAAAGTAAAGAGGTGGGTACTCGTTGCCTCCTTCGCTCCACCACCGCACAGAAGCTCACCGGCGGTGACGAAGACGTCTCTCTCTCTCTTGAATCCTCCTCCTCCTCCTCGTCCTTCTATCCCACCGAGTCCGCGTGCACACACCCGCACTGAGTGATCGCGGCTCTGCAGAAGAGGCGGTGTCACAGCGGATGAGAGCGTTGGAGGAGAGAGAAAAAAAAAAAAAAAAAGAGGACAGAGAGAGAGAGACGACTCTTCAACTAGGCACGCTGCAGGCTACTTGCGCATGCGATACGTCGCTTGCCCATGTGCAGCACGCAGCCGACACACAGGCGACGTGCAGACACGCACGACGAGACAAGAGAGAGACACGCACGGTGAGATGAGGTGGAGAAGACACACACACAACCAACAAAAAAAAAAAGAGAGAAAGCAAAGACAGCACTGAGAAACACACACGCACACACGCGCGCAGGGGAGGGGGAAAGAGGAAGAGAGAGCGCGCGAGTGAGACAGAGAGAGAGAAAATGGTGTGTGGGGAGGGGGGGGGAGGGGACGAGAAGTAACGCAGCTGTTGAATCCGTCGATATGTAGATATACTCTCTTCCTTTTTTTTGTTTTGTTTTCTGGTGTGGTGTGCGGGTGGCGTCTTTAGTGGATAGGAAGATGGCGGGACAGAGAAAGAACGAGAAGGGAAGAGGGAGAGGGGGGTGAATGGGATGGAATGGAAGTGGAGGAGGAGGAGAAGAAAAGAAGTGGATAGACGAAGAGACACCAACACGAGGAGACCACCGTGAGCGAGGGGAGAAGTGCGGGAGAGTGTGCCAAGGGAGGGGGGATGGGACTGGGATGGTACTGAGCACCCTCTCTCCGTATCTCTCTGTGTCTCTCTCCTTTTTCTTCGTTTGTTTGTTGTTGTGCTAGTGGTTGTCTCTGTGAGCTTTCCCGATGGGGAGAAGGGGGAAGGCACCGATGACGACGGCGTGTGCGCTGTTCTTCTTTCTTTACTGTGCGTGTGTTTCAGTGTGCCAGTGGATGTGGAGCGACGATGAATGCGAGAGTGTCGAGGAGGGAGAGGTGGGAAAGAGAAAGAGAGTGCGTGTGTTGCAAGGGGAAAGGAGGCGAAGGGGCACCTTTAGATGGATGCGTGCGGGAAAGCCGAGAGGAGGAGGAGGACAGCAGGTATGCGCTGGTGCACCACACCGTGGATGGCAACGCCGCTCACACACCACACCGTAGATGGCAACGCCGCTCACACACCACACGCTCGAGTCGGAACGGCGCTGAAGCTCCGCTTAGCGCCTCCCTCTCACGCCTCACATGCGAAGTCCTCTCCTCTGTCGTCCTTGTGTCCAACGTTGGCACCTGAGCTCGCGGGATGTAGTTCGCACACAACAAGCAGGCACATGAGGTGTTCAGCTCATATTGCACACACACACACACAAACCCTTGTTCAGATTCCGTGACGTCTCAGCATGGGTAGCTCAGCTGCGCCAGAACCATCCGCACCCACGGAGAGGTGCCACTTCCCACAAAAAAACAAAGAGAAGGAGTCACAGCACAAGTCAACACCAAAAAAAAAAGGCTTCTAGGCGACGCGAGCGTGAGACACTGCTGACGCGTGTGCGCGTATGTGTGTGTGTGCGTATGTGTGTGTGCTCGACCCTCCACCGCCCCGTCACTCCACCCACTAGAGATGAGCCTCAATCGACACAGCGCAGAGGAGGTGGCACGCGCAGGAGAGAAGGGGGGGGAGAAGAGAAATGCGAGAGGAGTATGGGAAACACCACGAGAGAGAAAAGGCGCACCAGAAACAAAAAAAAAAAGAAAAAAAAAGAGCCCAGGGAGAAGACCAGCCTCACCGTCGCACCCTGAACGGCGGACACCGACTCGGTGTGCAGCGGCCACCCCTCACCCGTGTGGTGCACCGGTGTGTAGTGGAGCGAGGAGGGCACGGACAGCGCTGGCCGTCCCAATCTCCTCCACCACCCTCCTCCTTCTCTCCGCCGCACAGAGGCTGTTGTGCAGCTCGTGATGGAAGGATTGAGGCGGCGACACGCGCCAGTGGCCGTTCCCTCCCGTCCATCCCACTCACCCACCGGCCCCTCGTCGATCTCTTTCTCCAAACCGTGCCGCTTCCACACACACACACACACGCTCGCAGTCGAACTGAGTTGCAACTGCGACAGAGAACACAGTCCCCTCCGCCGCACATCCTCACGCCCAGCCCTACACTGTGCACATAGCCTACCATCACCACCCACACGCACACACACGCACACACACGCACGCATGCATGTGCGTCCCTCCGCCGCTGCTCGATGGCCAACTAGGCGCTTCCATCCGTCTTGGAGGGGGTGGAGAAGGCGACGGCCTTGTTGGCAGCGGAAGAGCGGCGCTTGTGCGAGTTTCGGCGCCGCGACCGTCCATGCGACCCCGGCGTCCTCTCCGCACCCGCGTCGGTCTCCGTCTCGGCGACGACCGTCGGCCGCTCGGCGACGACCTCCACCGGCGGAGGCGTAGGTGTCCTCGACTTTTGCGCGGGGACGCGGCCGAGCGGTGCTGGCTGCGACTTCGCCGCCGCCGCCGTAGCACCAACAGCAGCAGCAGCGCTGTCCTCACCGCAGAGCCGGTCCGTCACGGGCACGCGCACCTCAGTGCCGATCACCGACGGATCGGAGGCGGTGCGGACATCGCTGAGCACCAACGCGGCGGCGCCGGTCTCGTACTGCAGGGGAGAGAACATGTACCCGCCGTTGCCGTCGAAGTAGAGGATCCAGTTGTGGTACTGCCACACGCTGCGGCGGTGGGCGATGGTGATGACGGTGATGCCGAGCTCGACGCAGCGGTCGTACATCTGCCGCTCCACGTCGAGGTCGATGAGGCTGCTGCACTCGTCCAGGATCGCGAAGCGCGGGCGGTGGAAGAAGAGGCGCGCCATGGCGAGGCGCTGCTGCTCGCCGAGCGAGAGCGCGTCGTCGCTCCACGACAGCCGCGTCTCCCAGGACATGTTCGACTTGGTGAACACGTAGTCCAGCCCCGCCATCTGCAGGTACCCGTACAGCTCCGCCTCGCCAACGGTGAGATCCTTCTTCTTGAGGGGGTAGATCACCTGCTCCAGCAGCGTACCGTCGTACATGTAGGGGCGCTGCGGGACGTAGTACAGCTGCTCCGCCTCCGGCTTCACGATGCGGCCAGCACGCAGCGGCCACAGCTCCCCCAGCAGGCGGAACGTCGACGACTTGCCGCACCCGTTGCGGCCGATGATGAGCAGGTTCATCCCGGGCCTCACGTAGAACGACATGGAGTGGCAGAGACACTCGCCGGTGGGCAGCACGAGCGGGACGTCGATGAACTCGATGTGCTCCCCCCGCACGATGCGGCCGAATGCGTCCTCGTAGTTGACAATCGGCTGGCCGTCCTTGCTGCGCAGCGGGAAGATGGCAGAGCCGCGCCGCGTCGCCGGCGACTGCGCCGTGCGGTCCGTTTGGAGCTCCACCAGCACATCGGCGCTGTCCAGTGCCGCGACGAACTGCGAGAGGCGGCGGGTGTAGCCGCCGACGACGAGCACCAGCTTGATGTTCCACATGAACCGGCCGATCGAGGTGGCCAGCGTCTTGAAGGTGTAGGACCCGCGCGTCAGCGTCGCCGTCGCATCCTCGGCGGTGGCCATGGACGACTTCTGGTGCAGCACGGCCATGGCGCACACGATGTAGCCGAGAAGCACCGAGCCGTACTTGTTGTACATGATCTCCGTGAAGTTGAAGCGGGCCCGCACGAAGGCGGCGTAGCGGGACTGGTCCGTGACGGCCTTGAAGAGGCGGTGCAGCAGCCTCTCGTAGACGGGGAAGCCCTTGGTGATGGTGACCTCCTCGGCGTGGCTCAGCAGGCTCTGGTGCGCGGCGCGCACGGCGCCCTCCTTCTCCATGCGCTGCTCCACCATCCAGTCCAGGTTCGGGGCGAAGCAGACGGCCCACGCCGCAAAGCCGGTGTAGTACCCCCACGTCATGGCGGGGCCGGCCCACCCCGTCTGGCGAGACAGCGTGTAGGAGAAGGTGACCGCCTCGATCAGCGGACGCGGAATGCTGGTGAAGAGGGCCGCCGACACCCGAGCCCAGTTGCGCACGTCCTCCGTGATGCGCTGGTCGACGCGGTCCACCCCGTGCAGGCCGGCCAGCTGGAAGAAGACGCGCCGCTTCAGGTAGCGGTCGGTGAAGTAGCCGGAGAGGTTCTCGCGGAAGTGCAACTCCAGCAGCTCCGAGTAGTAGTCCAGCGTCACGTTCAGCAGCGTCGCCGGCACGCAGGACACGGCAAAGAGCACGAGCGCGCGAACGACGTGGCGTATGTTGCCCTCGATCGCCGTGCGGCTGACGAGGCCGCTGACGTTCACGATGCGCACCGACACGTAGGCGCGGGCCACCATGAGCACCAAGAGGATGTAGATGCTCCGCGCCTCGCGGCCGTGGTAGTCGGGGAGCGCCACCCGCAGCAGTTGCAAGAAGCGGTGGAGCACCGACGCCTCCTGGCCGACGCGTCCGCTGTAGACCGCCGCTGCCGCCTCGGAGGCAGACACGATGGCGGACGAGAGCCCCGCCGCACGCGACAGCGGCGACGACGGCGACTGGGGCAGCGACGGCGGCGGGGACGCGACCGGGTGCTTCTGCTGCGCCTCCGATTCGTTGTTGCCACGCACGATGCTGCCCTGGATGCCGCGCATGGGCGGGGGCGGCATCGCCTTGGCCAGCTGCCGACCGCTGGAGGTGGCGTACAGCGTCGCGAGTAGGGCGAGCGAGCCGCCGACCCAGCCAGTCATGACAGGGTCGCGGAGTCGCGATGCCGCGTACTCCTTGACGTAGCCGCCCAGTGCCTCGGAGGAGATCATCGTGTCCGCAGGCTCAGAGCTGGAGGAGGGAGGCGGTGGAGGAGACACGTCGTCTGTCGCCTTCGTGCGCCGATGTCGTCGCTCCTCAGGTGGGAGGAGAGGCAAGAAAGAAAGAGTGTTTGTGTCTGCGTGTGTGTGTGTGTGTGTGTGTGTGTGTGTCCACCGCTGCGGTGCGCACCTTGACAAGTGTGGAAGGCGAGAGAAGATGCAATCAGATGCGTCAGCGCCGCGTGGTGAAGCACGAGACCCTTTCACTGAGGAGCAAAGATGCGGATCTCCGTCTCTCTCACTATCTCTCTCTGTGTTTGTACGTGGAAAAAGAAAAGAGCGACAGGAGGATCGGGACAGCTGGCGAGTGGTGGGGAAGTTGGTGGGTGGGGAAGGGAGAGGATGAGTGATCGACCGTCACTTGCGGCGACGAGACAACTACCCCGCAGCGGCGGTGTGGCGCAGAGAGGCGGTGGTAGCTGTGCAGCTGAGCTGCATCCGTCCCAACATGTGAGGAAAGGCACGTGTGCAGAAGAGCAGAGTGGGGCCGAAAGAGGAGGTGCGGGGAATGAAAAGGAGAAGAGCACATTCATGCGCAGACACAGGCGCCTCCCTCCCTCCCCCTCCCACGCCTCACGTCTCGCCCACCTCTCTCCCGCCGCAGTGACACCGAGGGTATGGGGGGAGGAGATGTCTGTGGTGGGGAACACCGCGGATGGCGCGTGCATGCAACGCCGCAGCACGCAAGAACACACACTTTTCCTCTCCGACCTCCGTCCTCCAAAAAAAAAAAAAAAGAGAGGGAGGACGGGGTGATCGTGTGTGTGTGTGAGGATGTGGCGAGCGAGCATGTCCAGCGGACTCACCAACTCACACCGACCACAGCGCACCAACGCTTTGTGCAGGAGAGAGAGTGTGTGCGTGAGTTGAGAACGTGGAGTGGGTGGTGATGCCTCACGTGGGGGAGGTGGCGACAACACAACGCAGCCGGAGATCACAAAACAGCTGCATGTAGAAACACAGACGCAAACACAAACACACAGATGCACTGCCGTGTCGTGCGAGTGCGTCTCACACAGCGTGGCATGGAAGGGAGAAGAGAAAGGGGTGAAAAGAAGAGGGAAGAAGGAGAGCGCAGCAGAGCTCCTCACAAACGTCGCTGCGCAGCACACTCGGCGCGACTCTACCAGTGCCGGTGACAGCAACGCGCTGGCACCGTCGTCTGTGCACACCGGTGTCGAGCGACCTGCGCCTCTCTTCGGAGCAACTTTTAGTTCCCCTCGAACTTGGCGCAGAAGACAGCGTGTCGCGGAGAGAGTGAAGCCCTCACGGCGGCTACGCTGCCTCCACCGCGCCTAATAGCTCTTGTATGTGCCGGTGGTACGCATCGTTCGTCTCGTACAGGGACAGAAGCTCACGGTGGAGCCGCTCGTACTCTGCCGCCGGCACCCGCACGACACCCGGGGTGGGAGGCACGGCACGCGCGGCAGGGGCGAGCGCCGCCGCTACAAGGTCGCGTAGCTCGACCTCCGGCATCGTCAACAGCGAGCTGGCAGGTGCGGTGGCCTCCGTGGCTGCCTCCATCGACCCGCCGGTGAGGAGCGCGACGCGCTTCTCGAGCAGCCGTTGCCGGGTGTGAAAGAAGGAGTCGAGGAGGTGTACCTCGCGATCGAGATGCGGGCAGCGCTGGACAGCCACCGTGATAGCCGGAAGAAGGTCAGAGCACAGAAAGGCGAGCAGTCGAGTGACAGTGTCGGCGGGAGTCGTGCGAGGGGAGCGGCGTGTCGCTGCTACCGCCGCCGGCTCCGACCACACCTCCGAGATGCCCAGCGCCTCCAGCGTGAGAGGTGCAGCGTTTGCGTCGTGCACGACGCCGGTTTCACACACACCTTCGCTCTCGCTCACGGCGGCACCCGCTTGCTCCGCCACGCCAAACAGCAGGTACTCGTGGCGAGCCAAGTAGAGAAGCAACGTGGCGAGGTCCCACTGCCGAGACTCCAAGGCGAGCCGCGCCGCCTCTGCGGGCATCCCAGCGGGGAGCGAGCGCTCGTCATCGCCGGTGCTGCCGCGCTCTGCGGCTGCGGAGAGGACGACGCCACACAGCGCAACGTGCGACAGCGGCAGGCGGTCACTCAGAAGATCGCTGGCGAAGAGTGTCGCAAGACACGGCGCGGTTTGCAGTGTCATCTCGCCACCGCTCCCCACATCGCCGCTCGCAGACGCAACGGAGGATGTGGCCGAGCACAGCGCAGCGAAGAGGTGGTGCGGGGTAGCGCCGTCTGCACCAGCAGCCCCAGCCTCCGCTCCCCTCGCCGCTGCCTCACTGCCTTCGACACTACACACGTGGCGCAGTAGCGCCTGGCAGCACCGCCACTTCCCACCCTTCTCCGCGGCGGGGTGCACCAGCTCGCCTCCTGACGATGTCGCGGACGGCTCCTCACGAAGGCACACGCACAAGGCGGCGATGACCACCGAGTACGCTGTCGTCGGATCGCGTGAGGCATTCGCGCAGTCGCCGAAGCAGCCGGCACGACACGCCAGCCTGTAGAAGCACTTGGCAGAATCCGCAGGGCTCAGCGCTGTTCCGCGCAGCTGTGCATCCAGGAGGCGTTGAAGCTGGATCAGGAACCGGCGCCAAACCGCGGGGAGATCCGCGGGGTCGGCCCCTTGCGGGACGAGCCCCTCCATCTCGAGCAGACTGAACCCGATGTGGTATAGTGGTCCCACTGCGGCGAGGCGCAGCCGCTGATCGTGGCTCAGGTGGAGTCGCGCATAGGCCGAAAAGCGCAGCGTGGCCTCGTCCGTGCGCTGCAGCAGCCAATCCGCCAGGTTCACCGGTGCGGGGTAGAGGCTCCCCTCGCTCCCGTGACGCTCGAGCTCTGCAAAGTCAATCCAATCAAACACCGCCTCCTCCTCTCGCGTCGGCGCGCCAGCCTCCGCATCGTGTCCCGACGCCATCGCCACCTCTGGCGCCAACTTGACGGCTGCAGCCGCCGCTTGCAGCTCCGCGGTGAGAGCCTGCACCTCCACATCCCGCTGGGCCACCAATCTCTGCGCCGCCTCCAGCTTGCTCTCTGTATCGGCCAAGGCACCGACGCGGAGGTCGAGCTTGCGCTTCAGTGCAGCGCGCTCACGGCTCATGCGCTTCATAGACTGCTGCATCCGCCGCACGTCCACCGCCGCCGTAGACGACACTGACACGTCCTCTGTGCCGTCGTCCTCGTCGCCCTCGCGCCAGCCCGGGGTGCTCTCGAGCTGCAGCGACGCATTGACGTCCTCGCCGTCGTCGCACGCAGAAGTTCCCACCTCCACAGGCCCGCCGAGCTGCAGCGCGCTCGCTGACTCCGCTGCACGGGGAGGCGTATCCGCGGAGACGCACTCATGAAGCAGCGATGGAAGAGCCGTGCGCTCCGCGAACCGCACAGCCGCCGCCAGCTTCACCCCCATCCGCGCCGCGCCGGCGGTGCTCTCCTCCAGCTCCACCTCCAATCGCGCCTTGGACTCTTCTAGGCACAGCACCGTCGTCGCCTTCTCAGCCAGCGAAGCGCTGTGGGACTCTGCCAAGGCGGCGGTCTGAGCCCGGTGCGCCTGTGACAGCTCCTCCACCTTGCGCAGCGTCGATTCAATAATTGTGGACTGCGATTGCAGCTCCGCCTCCAGTGGGTGCAGCTGGCCCTCCAGCTCGGCGATGCGCTTCCTCTGCGCGGCGTCAGATTGCCGGCTGCCGGCCTGCAACTCGGCGTGTGTTGCCCGCAGAGCGTCGTGCTCCGCTTGCAGCGCTGCGAGCGCCGACCCGGTGGCCTCAAGCTCCTCCTCCAAGGCCACGATATGCGTCTCCGCCGAAGCTGTCGTGTTCGCCGCCAGGGCATTTTCAGCGCTTTGCTTCGACTGCAGGAGCAGCCCAGACACCTCTTCCGCCCACGCCTTCTCGTGCTGCCGATACTGCTCGTACCGCTCCGCCAGCGCCTCTTCGCTGGCACGAGCACGTCGTGCCCACTGCGCCTTCTCCTCCATCAGATTCTCCACCGTTCCCTGCATTACACGCAGCGCCTCGTCCTTCTCCGCTGCCTCGCGCTGCAGCTGCGTTGCGGCCTGGGTGAGATGATCAGTGATGGAAAGCACAGCGAGGCAGTCGCTCTGCTTCTCCTCTTCGAGGATGTGAGCGTGACACAGCAAGTCTGAGCCCGACGCCGCCACGAGCCCGCCTGCGGTCGTCGCGGATGCAAGGCGCGGCAGAAACTCAGCCAGGCGACCGAGAGCGTCTACCAACTCCTCTGCGGTTGACGGTGGGCAGCGACTGCGATGGAAAGACACCGCATCGACCTGCTCCTTGTGCAGCGCTGGCGGTGCCGAGGAGAAGGCGCGCTGGGAGTCACACAGGTCCTCGCCTTTTGACGTGGCAGTGGCGTCGAACGGCTTTTCTGCGATCGCATCAGGGTAGCAGTGCGCTGCCTGCTGCACGACAGCCAGCGCAGCTTCGTGCACCGGAGACCACACAGTTCCCGCAGCCGCAGCTAATGCAGCGCCGGGGCCAGCACCTGCTGCTAGCGAATGCGGGGTATCCCCAAGGAGGCTCGCCATCTCGACGCATTGCCGCTGTAGCTTGTTACGTTCTCGTACGAGGTTCTCCACCTCCAGCTGGCTCTCCTGCAGCGCGGACACCGGGGCGGACCTCCACAGCGGCCGGTGTGACAACGACGCAGTCGCGCTTGAGCTCATCTGCAACGGCGAGGTGACACCGCCGTTGGAGCCTTCGCGAGAGCAAGCCATCCACGACGGTGCTGGTTGTGACGTCGCCACAGGGATGCTGGAGGGCAGAGACTCACCCCGCGCTGTCGCCGCTGTCATCGCTGGTACGGCGGTGCCGCCGCCGACGGTGGAGCAGAGGGCCTGCTTCAGTAGATGGATCTGCTGAAGGTTCTTGCGATGGCGCTCCTCCGCCGCCACGAGGCGTGGAACAGTCGATCCATCGGCCCCGTTCATGCGCGAGAAGGTCCGCCGCTGCCCCAGCGGCTGCGCGGTTGCCTGCATCTCCGCTGCAGCGGCTGCGCCTACTTTCCCCAGTGTAGGTGTCTGTGCACTTGTATGTGTATGTATGGACGTTTCTCTCTCTGCGTGTGTGTGTGATACACTCTCCGTAAACCGAAGGAGGTACAAAGGAGAAACAGCGGGGAGGGAATTTGGCCGCCCGTGTGAGCGAGGCGGTACTCTATGTGCAGACACCCACTGCGCTGCCGTCGAGGAAGATTGTCTCGCTGCGTGTCTATGACAAGCAAGAGCAGCAAGAGGTGATGGTACCTACGACGACGATGGTGAGCAAAAGCAGTGCCACCACAGAGGAGTGGCAAGGGATGACACTGGCCTGCTGCAGCACTGCTGTGTGTGGGGGTACCGAAAGCGAGAAGAGAAAAAAATCAACACGTGTGTGTTTGTGACGAACATCGCGAAGGAAAGTGAGGAGAAGAACAGATGTGACTCTCATGACGTACGCCAGCACGACAGCGACTGCCGAGCAGGCAGCGACGTCGACAGACGTTGGACCCTGCCTGACTTGGCGGCTAGAGTGAAGCGGATCGCCACCAATGTACGCCTTGAAAGCGACCATCCCGATGAAGTAGAGTGTTGCTCCCTTGCGTTTGCGTCTCAAAAGCACATGAAGCGCTCACACGCTGACGAGATCAAGAGGTGGAGGCGCCTCGCACTGAGTACACTTTGCAGTGGCTAGTGCCTCACTTGTGCAGCCAGGCGCAAAACCCAAACAACTAGACAAAGCTAAGCGCATAGTGTTTGACCCAAAAAAAGACAAAGGAAAGTAGCGCTCACTCTCTTTTTTTTTTTCTTTTTTAGAGGTAGCCAGAGACACAGGTGTTGGAGTGCCGCCGCCTGCGCGCTACAGCTTTGCAGCGGTGCTGGTGGGCTGCACAGTGTACTTCCAGATGAACTTTGCCTCTGGGCACTGTGCCTCGAGACCACGGACGATGGCATCCCGCTGCTCCTTCGACGCGGCCAGCGCTACGGCAATGCCGCCTCGCCCCGTCCCCGAGAGCTTTGCGCCGAGGGCACCGTGCGCGCGACACGTCTTCACGATCGCCTCCAGCTCACGGCAGGAGACGTCGATCTCGCGGCAGAGGTCGTGGTTGGCGTTCATCAGCTGACCGACGCGCTGGAGGTCGCCCTTCTCAAGCGCGTCGCGCGCCTGAGTTACGATGCGGGTATAGTCATCGCAAATCCGCTGGAACTGCGCCGGCTGCTTCTCCTTCATCTTGCGCACGTCGCCTACGACGTTGGTCGTGCTGGCCGTGATGCCGGTGCCGACCACGACCAGGTACAGCTGCTGTTGGAAGGCGAGGGGCTTGAAGAGCGACTTGCCGCTCTGGCGGCGGTACGAGATGAGCCCGCCAAAGGTGGCGGCCGTGTTGTCCACCCCGCTCGGCGTACCGTGGTAGCCACCCTCGCCGACAAAGGCGCTGTTGTTCACCTGTTCCTCCGTTAGCTGCAGGTTGTACAGCTCGCTCAGGGCACGCGAGAGCGCCACGACGTCGCTGGCCGAGGCACCGATGCCGCTGCTCGGGACGAGAGGGCCGCCGATGCGCATCTTGAGCCCGTCGCGGGAGAGGTTCACCTTGAGGTGGTCGAGGACGAGCTGGTGCGCCTTGCTCTGCTCCTCGCGCTTCTGTGCGATGTAGCCCGGAATGGCAGGGCGGCGGTCCTCCACCTGGAGACCAGGGACGCCGGGGTTGACCTCGAGCACGCACTCGGTGTACTCGCTGATACCGGCCACCATCGCCTCGGCGCCGTAGACGACGAAGTGCTCGCCGAAGAGGATCACCTTGCCGTAGCCGACGTTGCGGCCGCTCGTCTTGCTCTTCACCGGCTTGGTCATGGTGAGACGACGGGGCGGAGGAGGGAGGCGGGGAGAGGCGAGACGAGGAGGAGAAGGAGAAGGAGGAGAGAGCTATGGGGTCTGTGTGTGTCGCGAGCGAGAGAAGAGAGGGAGAGAGAGCGACAGGGATATAGAGGAGAGAGAGACGGGAGTGATGAATGAAAGGATGAGGCTGGTGCTGCGTGGGCGAAGAAGGCAGCCGAGCCGGCGGAGTACAGGGAGAGGACGGGAAGGCGAGGGAGGTGGAGAGTGGTGCGACATCATGGCTGGAGCGTGAGGGCTGTGCGAGGAAGGGAGCGAACACGCTGTCGTCACGAGAGGATGAAGGGCCGCGAGGGCATCGGGAAAAGGTGCCCAGACGGGTGCGAGGTCTCTCTCTGTGCTGCTCGGGTTGGCCGCGTCAGCGGCATGGCGTGCGGCTGTCTCGCTCTCTGCCGGCGGCTGGGTGTGCTGCCGTCGATGCTGCCCTTGGTGGGGGGCGGGGCGGGAAAAGAAGCCAGACGTGCGATCGAAAGGGGAACCGTCACCGCTGGTTTGTGCTGTCCCGCTGCACGGTGAAGGGGCTCGCCCTCCAGTTTTGACGGGGGTGCGCTCGTCTGGTTGTGGTGGGTGAGTGAGAGGAGGGGAGGGGGGGAAGGAGGGATCCGTGACGGGGTTCACGGGGCCGGCTCCGTCTCTCTCTGTCCCCCCCCGCCCCGCGTTGTTCCCCACAGAGCCCGGGCAAAGAGGCCTTTGCAGCCCTCGTGGGTGTAGTCGCGTGAGGTGGCGCGTTGCGACGCCGAAAGCAGAGCCCGCGAGAGAGCGAGGGTCAGGAAGGCGGTGGTGTTTGGCGGTTCTGCTCCCTTCCCCTTCGGCCTCACCGTCTTTTTCGCGGTGGCGGTGAGGCCGGTGGGAAAGCGGGGCCGTTCTCTCCTCCCTTCCCGCAGCGGCTGTGGGTGCTCGTGTCGTTGGCGGGCGGTGCGTGACAATGGGAGGGCAAAACGACAACAAAAAAGGAAGTCGCTCCCCTGGACAAGTGGAACTCCAGGGAAACAACCTGTGGGGGTAATTTCTATTCCTTTGCCCGAAGGCAGTATCAGGAGTTACTCTGATAAGAACAGTTTATAAACATGATCTTAGCTAAATAGCCGAGAAGATATGATAGTAAGAGTGGGAAAAATTAGGGGTGGAGCGGGCAGTTGTGATGATGCGGTCTCGCGTGGAGGTGGATGCGGTCCACTTTGGAAAGTGCGCTCCGGATTTGGTGGCGCAGTTGGCTGGGAGTGGAGGACGAGCGATGGCGGGTGTGTCTCGTCGCTGGTTCGACTCCGATGGTCGCTGTGGTTTTTCCAAGTGAGTCTTGGCGGAGAGGCTTGCCGCGTCGGGGATGTAGCTCAGATGGTAGAGCGACCGCTTAGCATGCGGTAGGTATTGGGATCGATACCCAACTTCTCCAACTTTTTTTTTTTGTGCGTCCTCGCGCGCGGAAAAGGAAAGTGGAAAAGGAACGTGGAGAAGTTGGGGCGCGGGCATGTGCGCTGTGTGTGTGTGTGTGTGTGTCCGTCTGTCGCGAGATGTTCGGGTGTCGCCGCGAACAACAACAACAACAAAAGGAAAGAGATGGTGCGCGTTCGTTTCTGCGTGTGGCGGACACAAGTCTTTTTTTTCTTTTTCGTTCACTGGCCGCAGCAGCTGCGCTAGCGAGCCCGTGCCGTCCGCGCGACGCCGCTGGAGCGCGCCGTCGCCGTCCACCTCGAGAACGAACAAGCCCGGCGCCGACGCCTGCCCTTCTGGCTCGCCGGCGCCGCTGTGTCGCGTGTGGCCTGGGACCGCGAGCACCTCGTAGCTGCCGTCGCCGGGGAGGACGAGCGTTGCCCAGTGATCGAGCGCGATGCCGCGCTCCGTGGGGTGGCGCAGCATCATGGCGGCGAAGTCCTCCTCGCGGCGCACCGCGCGGTCGCCTTGCGCGACGTCGTAGTGCGGGCACAGCAGCCCGGGCAAGACGTCGAGCCCGTGGACGCGGATGTACGACCACGTGCCCTCCTCCTTCGGGGCCTCCGTCGTCGCGGGGGTCTCGGACGCCACGGACTCCTCAGCCGCCGCCGCCTTCGCCAGCATCGCGGTGCGGAAGGTGGCGGGGTCGGCGGAGCGGGAGTGGCCGGCGGTGAACCAGCAGATGGCCCCCGCGCTGCCACCGGCAAGAACCACCTCGCGCTCCCCCGCACCGCGCCGCCCCGCTAGGTCGCGCAGCAGTGCATCCAGTCCCAGCCGCTCCCACCGCTCGACCGCGTACAGGGTGTTGCCGCCAGAGACGATGATGATGTCCGCCTCCTCCCGCAGATACGCAGCATCGCCGGCGGGCAGCTGCGCCAGCGCCGGGTCAGAGACCTGGATGGCGCGCACGTGGCAGCCCCGCCGCGCGAGCCCGCCGGTTTGCTTCGCCTGCGGCTCGAGCAGGTCGTACGTGGCCGTGCCGAGGTACGCCACCTGGATCTGCCGACCACGGTCGGTGCGCGCGGCCGGCACGAGTCCCAGCAGACGCTCCACAACGGCGTCCTCATTGAAGGCATCGGCACCCGAGCCACCAAGAACAGCCCTGATGTGCTCCATCGAGAAAGAGAGAGAGAGACAGCGGTTCGCGCGCGCGTGTGTGGACGCGAAAGGCTCAAGTGCAGGTGCACCGTGAATGACAAGTGTCTGCAGCGTGTTGAGGAGAGAGTGGGTGAGTAGGAGAGATGGGGGACAGGACGATGGCAGAGGAAGGCGTGTTCCTGCGAGCGGCATGCGCAGCACATCACCACCGGGTTCCGCGACACAGACCACGTGAGCCGCAAGACGAGGACGTGGGTCATGGTGAGTGGAGGACGCCAGACAAACAGACAAACGCAAACACGAAAAGAGGACCACAGACACACACACACACACAGTCACTCACATACACACACGGTGGTGGGTCGAGGCCACTTCGTGCTGTTGCGGTAACATCAGCAAAGGACGCAAAACAACAACAACAACAAAAGAGAGAGAGACAACTCGCGCGGTTGCACGCTGTCTGTATCGCTGGCATGGGGGTTGCCCTACTACGCTATCTGGTGCCTCCGACTTCCCTGACCGGTCTCCCGCACGGCGCTGCCGTTCCTCGTCTGTGATGACACCACTTCCGGGGGTGAGGGGGGTGGTGTTGCGGTCATGCAACCCACTCTCGCTTCGACTGAGCCGCGCCGTCCCGAACAGGACCTGCGTCTTGGCGTTCACAACGATGCGGTACATGGCGGCAGAGAGAACACACACACAACAAAAAGCGCAGTAGCGGCACAACAGAACACACAAGAGAGATGCTCGAAAACGAACACACACACACACACACACACACAGACAAATCATGAACACGCAAAACACAAACAGGGGAGATGCCTCGCTCTCTCTCGGTTGATGTCGGGGTTGTTCAGCCGAGGGAACAAAAAGAAAACAAAAAAAAAAGAGAGACGGAGAGGGGACAGCACTTCCGAAAGCGACTGGGGTCGCCACAGACGAGGCAGGCGGACGCGACGCGCGTATGTGTGAGACAGTTTGGCGACGAGCCATGCAGGGAAAGAGACGTGGTCCATCAGCTGTAGTGATGAAGCACAGCAACTTCACTCTCTTATCCTCCCTGTTGACACATGTGTCTCCCTCTTCCTCCACTCGATTCCACCTGAATGCGGAGGAGGTAGCCTCTGGTGCATGTAGCCCCTCTTCTACACCATCCTCTCCACTGCCGTCCCTTCGTCCCGTCCGGTGCTGTGCCTCCCGCCTCGCCTCGGCACAGTGAACAGGTGTGATACGGTCTCCACCCGCCGTGACGGAGTGGGACAGAGGGGAGTAGGGTTGGAGGCTGGGACACTCACACTAAAAAACAAAAAAGAAGGAGAGAAATTAACGCACACACACATACACACACACACACGCACACGCCTGCACTCTCTTGAATGGAGGGGTTCTGGGTCGTGGATGTGCGTCGAGGTGGGTGCGTCTGCTCGCCGTTGCTCATCCCCCGAGAGGCACCCGAGACGGAAGGAGGAAGGAAGAGTGCGGGGGTGTGCACGCCAACCTCGCGCCAACGCAGACGAGCATCCATTGTCGCGACAACGAAGCATGAGTGTGTGGCGGCGACGAGAAAAAGGGTGCCGGTTCTTGTGGGGGGATCGAAAACTGTGGAGGGGAGGGCCTTGAGGCGTGCAGTCTTCGAAAGTGCTTGCGCAGGCGCAGTCACCGCCGGTGTGCGTCGACCACAACGAGTCAACAACGGCGGAGGAGCGGAGGCGGAGCGTCGTGGGCGACTCTCGCCGCTGCTGCTGTGTGTCAAGCGCAACGGACACGGCTCTGATGGCGTCACAAGAAAAGGGATGGGGAGAGGGGAAGGAGAGGGAAACGGAGGGCACACGCTGGCAGAGAAAACGGAAAAAGAAGAAAGAGAAGCCGAGGCACGAAAAAACGAAAAAACAAAAAAGAAAACAAAAAAAACAAGAGACACGAAACGCACAAGTAAAAAACAAAAAAGAGCGCGCACCCTGAGACACACACACACACACCATATGAGTCCCCGTGAGAGATGTAGTGGAGGGAGAAGGGAGGGAGGGAGAGTTGGGCGACGCACAAATGCGTGCAGACACATCCTGAGTGCCTCCTTTTCCTGTCGGCGCGTTGCAGATGTTGACACGGAGGTCACTCATCGACAGCGGCGGTGTGCACGCCTCCACACACGCCTAGGACTCCCTACAATACAACGGGGAATCAAAAAAGAAACTCGAGAGGGGGGGGGGGTTGGGGCGGCGGTACACAAGAAGCGATGCACAGAGCTACACGGAGAAAGAGATCCACACTGAGGGGAAGGCAGGGGGAGATGAAAGCAACAACAAAAACAACAAAAGACGCGGCAGAACAGAAAAAACAAAAGAAGAAACACACACGGGTGAGGGACTCCTTAATCAACAGACGGGTTAGGGGGGTCACTTGGTGCCGAAAGCTGAACGGAAACGCTGCACTCAAAAAGGCACCGCACTGGAAGAGAGGTGCGTGTGTGCGTGTGTGTGCGTGTGCGTGTGTGAGTGCAGAGACGAGGCGGCAGCGCTCCTCCATTGCGCCTCCATTTTTTTTGTCGCCGATGAACGTGCTCCCCTTCCCTCCCTTTCCTTCTGCACTCCTCCCTGCTCTGGTGTCGAGGGTAGAGGGGGCCCGAGAGAGGAAGACCAGAAAGATGAACAAGGGAGATAGCGTGACGGAGAGCAACACGGAGGCGCGAGCTGAAGGGCAGCCGCATCACGTCAAGCAGACAGATACGTGCACACACTTACGAAAAAAAAAAAACACGAATTGGCCGCAAAGGAAAAAAAAAAAAAACGAGAGAGAAAGGGAGAGAGATGAACAAAAGCACTCTCTCATCATAACAGAGAAAAAAAAAAAAAACAAGAGACAGTCACTGTGCGAAGTGGTGCAGTCTCTCGAGTGCACTGCTGTGTGTCGTGCTGCTTTCGAAATGCAAAAACAACAAAAAAAAGCACGTGTGTCAACGAGTGGACGTCTTCCGCGGCGCATACGCAAGAGGGCAGGGTGGGGAAGGAGGAGAGAAGGGCGGAGGGCGAGACAGCACGGTGCACTTCTTCCTTCGCTGCTCACCGTGCTCTGGCACCGCTGCTCAGTGTCGTCGCGCCGCCATGGGCTCTCGTGCTCTCCCCCTCCCACTTCCCGCACCTTTGACGGGTCCCCACCCACAGCGTAGGCAAACAGCCCGCCACTGTGCGCACCGAATGCTACGGTGTCGCTGGTGCACCCCTCGAGTTTAGTGTCGAGGGTCACACACAAGCGCACACAGTCGGAAGCGACCTCTACGCACCGACGCCACAACGGTTGAACTCTCCCTGCCTTCCTCGCCCATTTACGTAGACAGACAGACATGGGCAGTAGCCACACACTCCAAACAAACAAACAAAAAAAAAGACGCGAGTCCTCCTCTTCTTTCTTATCATGCGGAATGCACAACCCCCCCAACAAGTACCATTCACGAAAACACACACACACTCACACACGAAAAAAAAAAAAAAGAAACGAGACACAGTGAAACGTACGAAAATGAGTAGAAACATGAAACAGAGGTGGGGTAAAAAAAAAAAACAGAAACGAAGAGGAGGCGAGAGAGAGAGGGACGAGCGTCTGATCGACATCTCCGGCTTCCGCTGCACCCCAGTCAGCCGGCAGCGGCAACGCGCCATGATGAGAGTGGACAGACAGGGGAAGGCAGGGATGTTTCACAGCTGCACCTCCTCCTCCAAAATGCACCCAACGTCTCCTGTCGTCGTGGACGCCGTGATTCCCGCTGCACCACCGCTAGTTGGTGTCGAAGAAGCTGCTGTAGATTGTGGCGACGGTGCCGAAGACAATGGCAATCACGCCGACAACGATTAGGGTGTGTGTCAGGAGCCAGTGCCAGATGCCCACCGTCTTGAGGCTCCAGTTGCCGCTGAACATCCAGAAGTACGCGGGAAAGATGAAGCCGATGAAGCCGCCGCAGAGGGAGCCGACGAGACCGAAGGCGAGGTTGACGCTCGGGATGAAGAGACCCGCGACCAGCACAACACCGGCGGCGGCGAGGATGACCAGGGAGTGCTTCCAGTACGGCGTCGTGTCGAGGTCCCACTTGAGGCACGCGTAGAGGAAGTTGCGGATGGGAATCATGTTCATGGCGAACGCGGCGCAGATCTTGACGAGCATGCCGATGTAGGCGACCATCATGTAGGGCTGGTGAACAGGGTCGAAGTTGTACAGGATGGAGCCCTTCGTCTCACCGGCAAAGTCCATGTACCCAAAGACACCGGCGAGGATGTAGAAGATCATGCACACCGTCATGGAGATGACACTCGCGATGGTGAGCTGGCGGATGGAGAAGCGCGGCGTCATCTCGTAGCTGAGGCTGAAGACGGGGCCCTGGCACATGTAGGCAAAGACAAAGATGGAGAGGCCGTACACCGCCTGGTTGCCGGTGGTGAAGTACTTCATGTCGTCGCGCATGCCCTTCTTCATGCCGTTCGTGCTGGAGTGGATGATGATGGTGAGGACAAAGTAGAGCACCATCGTGACACCGACGACAGAGACGTAGCGGATGCTGTTGATGCGCTTCGGGATGACCACCGGCAGCAGAAGGAAGAGCCAGATCAGCGTCACAATCATCCGGTTCCCGTTGCGTGTCTTGAGGTACTCTGGCGTGCCTGGCGCCTTCTCCAGAATCGGTGTCATGAGCGTGCCCGCCGCGCTGACATAGGCGATGGCCGTGCCGGTGCAGGAGAGGGCGAGAACGAAGCCCACGAAGTACCCCCATCCCTTGCCGAAGACGATGTCGCCCATCTCCTCGAAGGTGCGGGCACCCGTCTTGCGGATGGCGAAGCCCATCAGTGTCATTGTGTACACCGTCAGGGCGGTGATGACGACGAGGTAGATGATGGCCATCATAATGCCGCTTGTCGAGAAGGAGTGCGGCATCGAGATGATGCCGCCGCCGAGCGTGACGGAGCCTAGACTGAAGCAGTTGGAGACGAGGCCGCCGTAGGGCACAATGCGCTGGGCCGCACTCGCGATGGGGGTGTACCAGTGCTTCTGCGCCGGCACGGCTACGCCCTCATCAGAGCTGTCATCGCCATGCAGATGCCGGGCGCCTGGCAAGTCGCCCTTCGCCACTGGTTCCTTCGGTGTGTGGTCCATTGGCGCACCGGTGAGGAACTCCTCCTCGAGGTTCCCACACTGCGCCTCGCTAGACGACGGCTTGTTGTGCGGCTTCGACATTCGCGAAGAAAATGGGAGTTGTGTGGTGGAGCGAGGGGGGGAGTGTCAGGGCAGGAGCTGCTGATGGGACTAAAGGGGGGACAGAGAGGGAAACAGACGGTCGTGGTGCAGCGTGTGCAGCGCGCCGGTCAACGAGAAGAAGAACAAAAACAAAAAAAAACGCAAGATGGCGCTGGCAGAGAGAGAGAGAGAGGAGGCGGGGGTAGAAAGCGAGGGGTGGGGGAGTGGGGAGAGATGGTGTTTGGCGATGATGGGTGTGAGTCGACAAAACAACAAAAGAGAGGTTGTGGCTGTGGCGTCGGGTGAAGAGATGCGAAACACACGGGGGAATGTACATGTGTGTGTATGTGTGTGTGCCAGTGTGACATATTGGGTGTGTTGAATCGGTGTTGTCGTTGGCGGGGAGAGAGATAGAGAAAGGGAGGGAGGGCGAGAGGAGGCGATTCAGAGCGGCATTCGCGTCGACTATACGATCTCTCTGTGTGTGTGTGTGCTTGTAGGCTGTGCCACGGTGATGGCAGGGACACCGACGTGTGCTCCATCACTCCCAGTTCTGTGCAGACACAACCGCGGTTCACGGCGAGGCAGAAGCAGACAAACGAAAAACAAAAAAAAAGAAAGAACAACTGAACGCGGAGAGAGCGGGAGGAGGAAGTGGGGGGGGGGCGAGAGATGGATCAGACATCGGGACTACTGTGTGGCTCCTACGCTTCACCGGCGCCACACACCGAATTGACGTGTATCTCGAAGTGGTTCTGTCTCGGCCGCGGCGGCGAAAGCCGAAGTAAAAAAACAAAAAAGGAGCAACACGACACAGCACAACGCATACGAGCACACAAGTGCGTTCCACAGCAGCACGAACACTAAGGGAGAAGAAAAAACAAAACAAGAAGCACGGCGAGGCTATGCAGAGGAGAGGATGCGGTGGGGGCAGCTGCCATGACGAGCGTCCATCCTACACTGGTTTAGGTGGCGCCTCGACAACGGACACGGAGTACAACACGGTGGAGTCGAGATCGGGTGCGGAGTGGCGAAGGGTAGGAAAGAAGAGCGACACGGAAGGTGACGTCCACGAAGACACGGTAGGGTAGCGTGCACCAGATTATCGAATTGAAGTGAAAGAAACAGAAGAGAGAGGGGAAACGAGGACACACTAATGCACCCATGCCAGAGCCACAGACACACACAGACACGCAGACGCACAAACCACTCTTCAGCTAGCCAAGTGTCACTTACCCTCTGGCGCTCTACTGTACTCCTGCACGACACTGTAGATGCAGCTTCCCGTGCCAAACACAATCGCCACCACACCAGAGATGAGCAAGAAGTACGTGCCGAGGTAGTACCAGATGCCCACCGTCTTCAAGTTCCAGTTGCCGCAGTACATGATGAAGAGGGCCGGGAACACAAAGCCGATGAAGCTGCCGGAGAAGGCGCCGGCAAAACCGAAGACGATGCCGATGTCTGGTATGAGCAAACCGACAATGAACGCACCAACAGCGAAGGAGACGCTCACTATGGTGTGCTTCCAGTACGGCATCGTCTCCACATCCCAGTGCACCACCTGGAACAGCGCAGTGCGGCAGGCGAGCATGTTCAACGAGAAGGCGGCGCACAATTTTGCGATTAGGCCGATGAACACGACGAAGAACACGGGGCTCTGGTACGGGTTGTACTTGTCCAGGATGTTGCCCTCCAGCGACGGCCCGAACTCGGCGTAGCCGAAGAAGCCGGTCAGCAGGTAGAGAGTCCCGCACATGGCGCAGCTCAGCGTCGCCTGCATTGTGATCTTGCGGACACTGCTGTTTGTGTTCTCCAGAATGATACGACCGACGTTCACCTGGCAGAGGTAACTGAAACAGAAAATGGAGAGGCCCGAGACGGCCGCGTTGCCGGGACGCACCATGACGAGGTCACCGCGGATGCCGTCCTTGAGGCCGTATGCGATGGAGTGGTAGACGACACACATCACAAACAAAACGATGAAGAGGACACCCACGGCGGACACGTACCGCAGTGAGCTGATCTTCTTGGGCAGCACGAGCGGCAGCATGAAGAAGAACCACACGCCAAATCGAACAAGAGGGTGCCCATCTGTGTCATTCGGAGATGAAGGCTTTTCAGAGCCCTTCAGCAGTGGCTTGAAGATGTCACCGACGGCGATGACGTACCCAACTGCACCGCCGAAGCAGAGGAGCCACATGAGCACCGCCACGATGATGTCGCCACCGCGGCCGAAGAGTGCACGGGCGAGCCCCTCGAAGCTGTAGATGCCTGTCTTCTCCATCGCCTGCGCCAGGAGCGTGATGGAGAAGACGGTCAGTACCGTGACGACGAGGAGATAGAAGATCGCCATGATCATGCCGGACGTGTTGAACGCAGCAGGGATGGACGTGATACCCGCGCCAAGTGTGAGGCTGGCAATATTGAAGACACCAGACAGCAGCCCGCCACTGGGGACGATGCGGTTGAGCAGCCTCACCACGGAGCTGGTGCTGTGCTGCTGCGCCACGATCTCGCTGCCGTCCGCAGCCTCGCCTGCTGTTTGGTCGGAGCGATCGACGACGACATCGGCGTCGATGGCCTTGCACGCTTTGGTCGGCGAGCTGCCGCCGTCGCAGAGCAGGTCGCTGATGTCACTGCTGACGAGGTTCTCGTTGAGGCCGATGCGCCGGCTCTCGCGTGCCGGCCTGTGCACGTGCGGCGCTGGACGGCTGCTGCTCTGGGTGTTGGCGGGCTCCTGCAGCTCCACCGCGTCCCTCTCCGGGGGGTGAGCGGCAGTGTCGGTGCCAGCAGACATGACGGAAAGTAGACTCGGGACTCGCGGGCCGCGTTGGATTTTTTTTCCTTTTGTGTGGGAGAGGAAAGGGGGGACGCGGTCGGCGATGAGTGGGGAACAGAAAGGGAAGACGAGAGGAGTGCACAGCCGCTGCGGTGGTAGCGTGAGCAGGTCTCCGACACGGGTTACAGCACGAGAAGAGCGCAAAGAGGAGGAGGAGAGTGGAGAGTGAGCAGAGAAGGGGGTTGCACCGTACCGCCGTGTTCAGCTGAGTGCCGCTCAGCCGGTGCGCAGAGACAGACAGACAGTCGCTGTGTGGGAGAGGTGAGGGGACAGAACAGGGGAGTCCAGCCCGCCTCCTCCATGGGGTATACTGTGCAGCTGTCCCCTCATCTCTCTGTGCGTATGTGTGAATGTGTAGGTGTGCGTCTTCATGGCGAGGGCAGGTGTATCTGCTCGACAGCGCTGCCTCTCATGTGGCTACGCTGAACGGCAGACACGACCATCCAAGCATGTGACATACAGGAGGCAATAGTAGAAACGTAGAAAGGAAAAAAGAAAAGTGGATCTGCGTCACTCTTCGATTTGCAGGGAGACTTACATGCGTCTTTGTGGCCTCTACCACCCTCCGCTCTCTCTCAATCTCCGCCACTGTGTGTGTGTGTCTTTCGCAGCCTCCACGACCTCATCCATCGCATTGCTTCTTGAGACTTCCCATTCCCACCCATCTCCGTGGGTGTGCCTCTGCCCTTCTCCCCCCACACCCTCGCACACGCTTCTCATTCACATCTCTCGATGCGGCGGCAGGCGTCCTGGTTGCAGGCAGCACACCTGCAACGACCACAGCAACCACACGGTGCTGCACTCTCTCCCACCTCGTCAGCCCACGATAGAAGGCGAGTGGTGCATGTAGAAGATGTGTTTGTGACTGCGTGGGAGAGGGGAGGGGGAGGTTGAAAGAGAGGCAGGGCAGAAGCGGCGGTCTCTGTCGGGCTTCGCCGCATCAGTTCAGTCCTTGGTGAGAACCAAACAAAAAAAGAAAGGGGAGGTACTTGACAACGAAGACAGACGAGACAGAGAGACACCAACAGTGGTTGAGGGGGAGCGGGGGATGCGTGTTGTGACTGTTTAGAGAGGCGAGATGAGGAGAGAGAGAGGCGGGCTGGCGACACAGGCGCGAGCCCCTGAATCGAGAGTCAGCCGTGCTGCTGACCGTTGCCGGCAAATCCAAACAGGTAGAACGAAAAAAAAAAAAAAAGGAGTGTGTACCACGCATATACGCACACTAAACGACGACGATGGAGGAGGAGAAGGAGGAGGGAGTAGTCGGAACGCATCCATACCCTCACCCCTCGACTAACCGCCTCTGAGCTTGCAAGGGTCTCACCATCTCGCGAATCGGCTAGACAGAGCGCTTGGAATACAGACCCACAAAAAAAAAAAAAAATGACGCGCACCTTACACGTGCACTCGTGGGTTTCGTGCATCACAATAAAGACAACGAAGACAAAGTTCAGCCACACAGAACCAGAAAATACAACCACACACACACGTACACACACACGCAAACACACACAACACACAGACACAACAAAAAGGGGGAAGGATGATGTCGACAGGTCAAATACGACGCACAAGTGTAGATGAGGCTTACGCCCAGCCACCGTCGACGCACAAAGGTGCCCGTCACATGTGCATCAAAGCAGAAGAAAGAACAGAGAGAGAGAGAATCAAAAAAAAAAAAAAAGAGAAGAGAGGCGTGAAAGGGGAAGAGGGGGAGGGACAAAGACACAAAAGAGAAACAAAAAAAGAGAAAGTAATGCACCGACTGAGGAAAAACAAAAACAAAAAAAAAAAAACGGTGCACACGCACACGCGAAAAAAGCATGAAACAGAAAAGAAAAAAAAACTGTCGTCCTCGCGTGCGCAAATCACATTCAGGGACATATGCGAAGGTGCGGCGACGCAAGATAGACACAGCTTGGCCCTTGGGGCTGAGGTGCTGTAACATGCCGTGCAGCTGTCGTCATCATTCGCTGTTTGGATAGGTCTACGGGACTAACCGTACTGAATAACAGCTTCATAGATGCTGCTACCCGTGCCAAACACGATTGAGATGACTCCACACAGCAGCAGGAAGTACGTGCCGAGGTAGTACCAGATGCCTACCGTCTTCAAGTTCCAGTTGCCGGAGTACATGACATACAGCGCCGGGAACACAAAGCCGATGAAGCCGCCGGAGAAGGCGCCGGCGAGCCCAAAAACGAGTCCAATGTCTGGCACAAACAGACCAAGGATGAGCGCGCCGATCGCAATGGGCACGCTCACCACTGTGTGCTTCCAGTACGGCAACGTGTCCACATCCCAGTGCACCACCTGGAACAGCGCAGTGCGGCAGGCGAGCATGTTCAACGAGAAGGCGGCGCACAGCTTCACGATGAGGCCAATGAAGACCACGAAGAACACAGGGCTCTGGTACGGGTTGTACTTGTCCAGGATGTTGCCCTGCAGCGCCGGCCCGAACTCGGCGTATCCGAAGAAGCCGGTCAGGAAGTAGAGGACTCCACAAATGGCGCAGCTGACCCCCGCCTGCAGTGTGATCTTGCGGATGCTGCTGTTTGTGTTCTCCAGAACGATACGACCGACATTCACCTGGCAGAGGTAGCTGAAGCAGAAGATGGAGAGGCCCGAGACGGCCGCGTTGCCGGGACGCACCATGACGAGGTCATCGCGGATGCCGTCCTTGAGGCCGTATGCGATGGAGTGGTAGATGACACACACGACGAAGAGCAAGATGAAGCACACACCCACGGCGGACACGTAGCGGAGCGAGTTGATCCTCTTGGGCAGCACGAGCGGCAGCATGAAGAGGAGCCAAATGCCGCTCATGATGCAACGACGTCCGTTCATCGTCTGCAAGAAGTCAGGCACTCCCGGGTGATCTAGGATAGGCTTGAAGATGTCACCGACGGCGATGACGTACCCGATAGAGCCGCCGAAGCAGAGGATCCACATGAGCACCGCCACGATGATGTCGCCACCGCGTCCGAAGAGTGCACGGGCGAGCCCCTCGAAGCTGTAGATGCCTGTCTTCTCCATCGCCTGCGCCAGGAGCGTGATGGAGAAGACGGTCAGGGCTGTGATGACAATGAGGTAGAAGACCGCCATGATCATGCCCGATGTGTTGAACGAGGCAGGGATGGACATGATACCCGCTCCTAGGGTCACGCTCGCGAGGTTGACTGCACCTGACAGCAACCCGCCGTTGGGGATGATGGTGTTGACGATGCGCATGAAGATGTTGCGTCGCTTCTCATCCTGCACTCCCTCACCAGACTTGTCACCATCGGATAGGGAGGCGCTGCGGAAAGGCTCACCGTCGACGACCTTCACCGGCGACGCAGCGGACTTACCCCGGCGCTCGTGACTATCACTGCTGGAGAAGTCATCTCTGATGGCGGCGGGAGTCGGCTCGTGGGATGCGAGCGGCGCCGCAGCGGTGTCGGCAGGACGGTGTCCATTCTGTTGACTGTGCAGTTCCACACTGTTGCCGTCTGCAACACCCTCGGCAGAAGTTCGGTTCCCTGGCATCCTGCTGAGTGTGTATGTGTGCGCGCGCCACTGTATCAGGTCGGCGTCAATGCGTGTGTGTTTTTGAACTGTGGTGCAGTGAGAAAAACGTTGTCTGTAAGACAGAGCGAAAACAACGACAAAACAAAACAAAAACAAAAAGAAAGAAACGAAGGACAGCAGTGTGACCAAAAAAACAACAAAAGAGATGAAGAAGAAGACGAGAAGGACACCTGCTGCGAAGAAGACGACGTGAGATACCTCACGTTGAAGAACCAAAGAGAGAGAGAGAAAGGAGGGCGGGGTGGGGGCGGCGATCAGTCGGTGTCGTGAGAGCCAGACCGTTGGACACTGTAGTGAGGCTCGTGAGACAAGGCACACGCACACACGCGCGCGGAGAGGACTTGATGAAACACAAAAGAGAAAGCCACAGAAAGAGAGAACGTACTCCGGTGCGAAACACTCGCTTCGACTTGCGCGTTGTCTGCGGTGGTGGAAGTGAGAGTGTGGAGGGAGAAGACGTCGGTGCGGCGAGCCGGTGAGGATGAGAGATGGCACGGCAAACGGACGACTTTTGTGAGAGTGTCGAGTCTTTCCTGTCTGTGTGTCTGTGTTTGTTTGTACGGTGCGCACGAAATAGCACAAACGTAGAACAGGTCTTTCTTGCTTTTCTTTTTCGTTTGTGAGAGGGACGAAGAGAGTTGCAGTGGTGAGTAAAAAGAGAAATTAAGACACTGGAGGACGCGTACGTGTGTGTGTGTGTGTGTGCAGTGTGTGCAGTGTGATGTGCAAGAACGATGAGGGGGGAAGGGGAGGAGAGAGGAAGAGAGTGGAGTGTGAGGGGTGGTCAGTGCAGCCTCTGCCGCTGTTGCACATGTGCGGCGCAGTGGAAGCAGAGTGAGAAAGAGAGAGAGAGTGCTCGAGATGTGGAGGTGCTACCACTCCAGCGGCACCGGAGGCGCCATTCGTTTTTTATTTTTTTATTTGTTGTCTTTCGGCATTCAAAACGTCAGCCAGCCCAGCATTCACGAACGCTGGAAAAGTGCGATAACGTACGTGTGTGTGTGTGTGTGTGTGTGTTTGCTTACGTGCTAGACAATTCCTTGTTATCGACTCTGCGAGTATTATGTATGAAGTGAAACAGAGTCGGAGTCGGAGTGAGGAAGAAGAAGAAAAAAACAACACACAGAAAGGTGTGCAGAAGGCGAGTGGAGGGGAGAGAACGCTCTTTATCCACGTATCTGAGTCGGTTGTGCAGACGTGTACAACACTCACATTCACGACCAGGGCTCGCGGTGTCTGGCGCTAATCTCTGTACTGAAGGAGATGAGGGACAGAGAGGCGCGCAGACACGTGGCAGGGGTGGCACGTTGGGCAGGTGTGACTGCACACGATCGCCCAGGGTGTCCCACCGATTCTCCGCGAGAGGATCAGATGGGCGGGGGCAGGGGGGAGAGAAGAAGGGAGAGGCGTGTGTGCACACACGTGCCCGCTTGCAGAGGCGGTTCAGTGTGTGTGCGTGTTCCCCAGCCGCCCTCCACCAGCGCGAGAGAAACAAAAACAAACAAAAAAAGACAAGCAACGGAAGAGTGAAAGTCGAAGAGAGATCAAGAAGAGAGACACACAAACACACGTACGCACGCACGCACGCATGTGCGGTGTGGACAGACAAGGAGTGGACACTGTTTCCATGTCTGGCGATGAGGGGGGCAGGTGCTGGCGGTGGTGCGGAGAGTGCATGACGGGGCAGGGGTGCGCGGAGAGTGCAGGGCGATGGAGGGGAGAGAGAGAGAGCGTCGCTGTGTGGCTGCGAGGGTGGGGAAGACCACGACAGGCACACCAGAGTCCCTCTATCGCACGACACCGTCGAGGACGTCAGACAACACACAAAGGAAAAAAAAGAACATGAAGAGAAAACGAAGAGAAAGCGTCACGGGGGAGAAAAGAGAGAGAGAGAGAGATGGTGCCGCCTCGCTTCAACGTTGACACGGCCGCTTCTCTAGACCGCGTGGATGCACGGCTGTCACAGTCATCCACCATCTTTACACACACACACACACACACACATGAACACGAGAGGAGACGACATGGCGGAGAGCAACAGAGGGAGGAGACGAAAGATGAAGAGGAGGGAGGTGGGAGATGCGCGTGTCTCAACAACGGAGTGTTGAACGGATCCAATCGACAGCACAAACGACACACACACATCCACACACATCCACGCATGCACTCTCGTGCGCGTAGAGGCGATTGTTGCGGTGTGGCAGTCTCGTGTCGAACTCACCGTGGCGCACTCCGACATCCTCCTCTCCTGCCTCACTCGTCTCTTCCTCTGCGCGCTCGCCCTTCTCCAATGGAAGGGGCCCTCTCGCACGCTACCGTTCCAGTCTCAAGAGACGAAGGAGCTCTGAGAGGTGCTGTAGATGGTCGTGACGGTGCCGAAGACGACGGAGACGACGCCGCCGACCAGCAGGAGATGCGTGGCGACGTAGTTGAGCAGACCCACCTCGCGCAGGGTGAAGTGGCCGGTGTACATGTAGAAGAGAGCCGGCATAATCATGCCGATGATGCCGCCGCAGAAGGAGCCGAGCAGCCCCAGCACCGTGTTGATGGTGGGGATGAAGAGTCCGCAGAGCAGTGCCGCTGTCGTCGGCACCGCCATGACGAGGCAGTGCTTCCAGTACGGCACCTCCGCCGGCGTCCAGCGGAAGAAGTGGTAGAGTGCGTCGCGGAACGGGATCATGTGGAGCGCGAAGGCGACGCAGATCTTGACGATGATGCCGATGTAGCCGACCGCCATGTAGGGCTCTCGGATGGGGTCGTAGAGGGAGAGCACCGAGTCGCGCACCTTGGAGCCGAAGTCTGCGTAGCCAAAGACGCCGGACAGCACGTAGAGCACCACACACGTGCAGGTGGCGACGGTGCTGTAGAGGGTGAAGTGGAACACCGTCTTGTGCTGCATCTCGAAGAAGATGTCGTACGCGTTGAGCTGCACCATCAGGCTGAAGAGAAACACGCCGAGGCCCTCGAGCGCCTCGTTGCCCGTCCGCATCATGCGCATCTCGCTCCGGATCGCCGGGTCGTGCAGCCCGTGTGTCGCGGAGTGCGCGATCATGCACGCGACAAAGTACACAATGAAGAGCACGCCACAGGTGGACACATAGCGCAGCGAGTTGACCTGCTTCGGGAACACCAGCGGCAGCATCAGAACGAGCCACACCATCGACGTAATGACGCGGTTGCCCTTCTTTGTCTTGAGGAACGCCGGCGAGCTTGGCGCGTTCAGGATCGGGTTCAGCAGCGTGCTCGTCGCGATAATGTACGCCACAGAGCCGCCGAAGCACTGGAGCATGATGAGCACCGCCAGGAAGTAGTCCGCGCCGCGGCCGAGGAGCACGCGTGCCGACTGGGCGTAGCTTCGCAGCCCCGTCTTGATCATGACCTTCGCCAGCAGGTTCATCGAGTAGATGGTGCCCGCCGCGGCGAGGACGAGGTAGACGCACGACATGATGACGCCGCTGAGGTTGAAGCCGGAGGGGATGGAGATGATCCCGGCGCCGAGCGTGGCCGAGGCGAGGTTGAAGGACGTGGCGAGGAAGCCGCCGAAGGGCACGACGATGTTGAAGTAGAAGCGCACGACGTGCACGGCCTTACGCAGCATGCCCGGGCGGTGTGGCGGCTGCTGACCATCGCTGCCACCGTTCTCATCCTTCTCGAGCACGCCGTCCAGGTCGCTGTGCGTCTTGGTGTCCTCGTGCTTGCGGTGCACTCGATCCGCATCGAGCAGCACCTCCGACACGCCAAACGGCTCGGCGTCGATGGCCGAAAGGTTGACGCGCAGGCGGTCGCTGACCTCGTCCGCTTTTGCCTGGTCTTCCCTCGCCTCTGTCGGCGACGACTGAGAGGGGGCGGTGCTGTGGCCAGCGCCGCTCTGTCGCTGCGGCTCTCCCACACGGCCAGGTGCCCCCTGCGCACCACAGGAGAACGGTTCCTGGCCCGGCTGCTGCTGCTGCTGCTGCTGTCCCCCCATCCTTTCAACGCTCGAGACTCCCTCCTATCTTTGACTCGAGTGGTGAGGCACGAGGAAGTCGCACACACACACAAAAAAAAAAAAAAGAAAGAAAGAAAGAGAGGAGCAGACCTGAATGAGCCTCAAGCGACGCTGATCCACCGTGATGGGAGCGAGCGGGCGGGGAGGTGCTGAGAACAGCAACGCACACTTGCGGTACCTGAAGGAGCCAAATACAAAACAAAAGTCAAACACACACACACACACGCACACCAACAGGAGAGAGAGAGAAAGCAAGGGAGGAGGAGCGGAAGAGTATCACAGGTGCCACTGTGTGCCTCAGCCTCTCTGCTTCTGCGTGTATGAATAATCGAGATCCCTTTGCTCACAGGGAAAGACGGCGAAATGTGAAGAGGTAGGTGAATGTCATCGTGTGCCGTACCGATCTGGTGGCATTCGGGGGCTGCGACGCTGGCGTGTATTCATATGCCGTGTCCGGTGACGTCTTCCTCGTGACTGCACCACTTGTCTCCCCTCTCACTTCTGCTGCCTCCGTTAGTCTCTTCATCCCTTTGGTTTTGCTCCACATGCGAGGTGCTAGCGTCCCTCCCAGCCCTTCATCGAGTCCCAGTGGTGGAATCGACAATGAAGGGGGAAGGCGGGCGGGGCAACCTCTGCTGAAACACAGTCCGTACAGAAAGTAACGTAAGAGAGGGTGCAAAAAACGCGGGCATACAAAACCGTCACTGTTTGCCCCGGTGATAATAGAAAGAAAAACTCGAAGTTCAAAGTGCCAAAGAGGCGCTTGTTCCTCGACAGCGGGAACTTCCTGAACCAGAAAATGTGTGTGTACCGTGTCTGTGTGTATCACAACTGCAGGATCCTTGAAAAAAACGACTACGCCGCTCACGTGTAGCCTACTCGCCTTCTCCGGCTGAGAAGTTGAAGACAATCCCAAAGGGAAAAAACTCATCATCACCAAAGTAGGAACACGAAATCACACGAAATAAACTGATGAAAGAAAAAAGGGGAAAATAGCTTGCGAACACCGCTTTCAGAGACACTGTTTTTTTTTTTTTTTCCTTTCCTTCGCTGCTACGCAAACAGCGGTGAGGGAGTACTGAAGAGATCCAAGACACAGAAGACCCGTGAGGAGAAGAGAGGAGCAGCAGACGCGTAGG
Organism: Novymonas esmeraldas; assembly: GCA_019188245.1. Classification (NCBI taxonomy): domain Eukaryota; phylum Euglenozoa; class Kinetoplastea; order Trypanosomatida; family Trypanosomatidae; genus Novymonas; species Novymonas esmeraldas. The sequence goes on along the minus strand of JAECZO010000048.1, from coordinate 83,706 downwards.
ATCGCATATCATTCAACCGTTTGAGCATACTCATTTGGTAGTGTGTGTCCTTGTAGGCTGTGCCACGGTGAGGACAGGGACAGCGACGTGTGCTCCATCACTCCAGTTCTGTGCAGACACAACCGCGGTTCACGGCGAGGCAGAAGCAGACAAACAAAAAACAAAAAAAAAAGAAAGAACAACTGAACGCGGAGAGAGCGGGAGGAGGGGGTGAGCGGCAGTGCCGGTGCCAGCAGACATGACGGAAGGAGGACTGTGTGAGAAAGTGGGTTGTGAGAAGTGCGGAAGGGCGGCGATGCTGGCAGACGGAAGGACTCCGTGGTTGCGCCGACACCACAGTAGACTGTGTATAGGTGGGAGTGGCCAACGAGCACGGCTGCTGCTCCCAGTGCCAGAGAGAGAGAGTTAATGGAGCACGGAGGGTGGGGAGGGGGAGGGGGAAGAGATGTGAGAGAGTGGCGGGGCGGGGACGTGGAGGAGGCGGTGCACTGTACAAAGACCGCCACCCATGTGTGTGTGTGTGTGTTTACTGCAGAACAACACGCGATGGGGGAAGCCGCAGCGGCACACAGAGGGACGAACCGGAGGTTCCGCGGGGAAGGGAGAGCTCTGGTAGTGCGCCGCATTCCGCATAGGGAGTCAGATGCGCAAGACCAAAGCGGCAGAGTCGCGTCGCCAAGGAGGGTGGGGAGCTGCACCATACCGGTGACTGACGACGCGCGCCTGTGTGTGTATGGCATTGGGGGGTATCACCGTAGATGGGCCTGCTGGTGGTGGTGATGACAGGCCGTTCTCCTCCTCTAGTGCTACCACAGCCAACGCCGTCCATGAATGCTGTGTCCCTCTGATGGTTCAGTACGAGCCCCAGAAGAAGAGGAGCAGCCGCATGTTAGCGGCAGAGGTAGAGCGAGAGAGAGAGAGAGAGAGGGCGGAGGAAGCGTTGGCGCGGAGGGGAACACCCGACATGAGTGTGTGTGTGTGTGCGTGGCAGACTTGGAGAAGAGTACGATGCAGCACGCAACACTGCAGCCGTGACCGGAGAAGGAGAAGGACGTGGGGTGGGGGGCCGCAGGTGATGGAAGGGAGACGATTTGGACCAATGAGCGACGACGGCCGACCGCGACCAACAAAAAAAAAAAAAGACGAGGCACACAGATTCAGAGGCGATGTGGCTCCGCCCCGCCTTCCTCCTTTCACCGTTCGCTGCCTGCCGTCCTCCTGCGAATTGAAGCTCTCCTACACGTACACACGCACGAGAGATGGGAAGTGCAGCGGTGCGGACGGCCGCAGCCTTTCTGCCTCGCACGTGGTATGAGGTGGCATGCTCGGCTGCGGGAGAGGGAGTCGGTAGGGGTTACGAAAGATGGGAGGGAGGAGAGAGAGGGAGATGAGTTCGAGATCAGAGCCGTGGTGAGGGAGAGCACAAGACACAAACGCACACAAACACAAGCACTAGTGAGCAGCTTCACAGCCACACACACACACACACACACACACACACACACACAGTCACAAGTTCTGGACTTCATTACACAGGTGCGACGTCGTTGGCAGTCGAGCATGCGAGTTCGTAGGGAGTGGGGATATCGACGGCGCGACACTACTGCGATCTTGCACGTTCTCCATCGCTGATCAGACAAACAGGAAAAGAAAAAATGTGGACGGCGAGAGAGTGAGAGAGACAAACACGGTGGAGGTGACGAGGTGCTGCGGAGGAGGAAGAGGGGAATCAGCGGGTGTGCGACTTCGAGTGACTGGCGAGCGAGCGAAGGTTCACGAAACGAAGGGATGAAAAATGCGATCGACTGCTTCGACATTGTCAGCGACGCGGCTGCGCAGTCTGCACCTGTGTAGCAGACACGCACTTCCGCAAGAGAGAGAAAAAAAAAAGGATGAGTCGTTTAGAGCCGCATACACACACACCCACACCCACACCTACACACGCCTCGCACAGGCTCCCTCTCAACAGGTTTGCGCTGCGATGGAGTGGAAAGGTAAGAGGCACAGCTGCGGAGAGCGGCACCGAAGGTCCACCGCCGTCACGACCGCAGGTGGGTGAGCAGCAAGATGCATCTCCAACCACACACACACACACACACGATAGCTCACCCGCAGCGGCGGATGTGAAATCGCTCGATGTTGTGAATCTGCGGCTCCTAAAAGGTAAGAAACTGGATGCAAAGCACGGACACACTCGGGAGGATTCTTCGCCGCTGCGCATTTCGTTCGAGAAAAGGAGTGAAGCGACGACGGAGCGCCAGTACGACGAAAGGGTGCGACGCGACGAGTGTGCTTGTGTTGTCTGTGTGTCTCTCTCTCTCTGTGGTTGTGAGGCACCGTCGTGCACCGATACGCTAGACATGAAGTACTAAGAGGTGGCTAGGAGACGGTCACCCATATGTCATAAAGGAGAGGGCAGAAACGAGGAGAAGCACAAGAACAACAACAACAACGGTGACGGCGGAGTCACAGAACAAGACAAAATGTCGTCATGTCAATCGGCACACACACACAGACACACACACGCACGCACTCTAACTGTGTCACATGCGTGTATGTGTGAATCTGTCTGTTCTTGTGTGAGCGGTGCGTGGCTCCCCCTCATCTCTGTGAAAACCGCTCCCCCTTATATGTAGGGGGAGGCCAACTGCACTCCAGCTCTGTCCCTTCCAAGGATGAGCACACCGCCTTCTCGCAGCCGAATTGTTCACGGGGGCACTACCCGTACTTGATGACGCCGCTGTAGATGCAGCTTCCCGTGCCAAACACAATCGCCACCACTCCGCACAGCAGCAGGAAGTACGTGCCGAGGTAGTACCAGATGCCCACCGTCTTCAAGTTCCAGTTGCCGCAGTACATGATGAAGAGGGCCGGAAACACAAAGCCGATGAAGCTGCCGGAGAAGGCACCGACGAGCCCAAAGACAAGACTGATATCCGGCACCAGTAGCCCAACGATCAATGCACCAACAGCGAAGGAGACGCTCACTATGGTGTGTTCAACGATAGGCATCGTCTCCACATCCCAGTGCACCACCTGGAACAGCGCGGTGCGGCAGGCGAGCATGTTCAACGAGAAGGCGGCGCACAGCTTCACGATGAGACCGATGAACACGACGAAGAACACAGGGCTCTGGTACGGGTTGTACTTGTCCAGGATGTTGCCCTCCAGAGCCGGCCCGAACTCGGCGTATCCGAAGAAGCCGGTCAGCAGGTAGAGAGTCCCGCACATGGCGCAGCTCAGCATCGCCTGCATGGTGATCTTACGGACACTGCTGTTTGTGTTCTCCACCATGATGCGGCCAACGTTCACTTGAGACAAGTAGCTGAAACAGAAGATGGAGAGGCCCGAGACGGCCGCGTTGCCGGGACGTGCCATGACGAGGTCATCGCGGATGCCGTCCTTGAGGCCGTATGCGATGGAGTGGTAGACGACACACATCACAAACAAAACGATGAAGAGGACACCCACGGCGGACACGTACCGCAGTGAGCTGATCCTCTTGGGCAGCACGAGCGGCAGCATGAAGAAGAACCACACGCCAAATCGAACAAGACGGTCGCCGCTTGGTTTTTGCAGAAAGTCAGGCACTCCCGGGTGATGTAGGATAGGCTTGAAGATGTCTCCAAGCGCAATGACGTACCCAACGGCTACTCCAAAGCAGAGGAGCCACATGAGCACCGCCACGATGATGTCTCCACCGCGGCCGAAGAGTGCACGGGCGAGCCCCTCGAAGCTGTAGATGCCTGTCTTCTCCATCGCCTGCGCCAGGAGCGTGATAGAGAAGACGGTCAGTACCGTGACGACGAGGAGGTAGAAGATCGCCAAGAGCATTCCAGATGTGTTGAACGCAGCAGGGATGGACATGATGCCTGCTCCCAAGGTAAAGCTGGCGAGGTTGAAGACACCAGACAGCAGCCCGCCACTGGGGACGATGCGGTTGAGAAGCCTCACCACGGAGCTGGTGCTGTGCTGCTGCGCCACGATCTCGCTGCCGTCCGCAGCCTCGCCTGCTGTTTGGTCGGAGCGATCGACGACGACATCGGCGTCGATGGCCTTGCTCGCCTTGGTCGGCGAGCTGCCGCCGTCGCAGAGCAGGTCGCTGATGTCATTGCTGACGAGGTTCTCGTTGAGGCCGATGCGCCGGCTCTCGCGTGCCGGCCTGTGCACGTGCGGCGCTGGACGGCCGCTGCTCTGGGTGTTGGCGGGCTCCTGCAGCTCCACCGCGTCCCTCTCCGGAGGGTGAGCGGCAGTGTCGGTGCCAGCAGACATGACGGAAGGGGGACTCTGGACTCGCGGGCCGCGTTGGATTTTTTTTCCTTTTGTGTGGGAGAGGAAAGGGGGGACGCGGTCGGCGATGAGTGGGGAACAGAAAGGGAAGACGAGAGGAGTGCACAGCCGCTGCGGTGGTAGCGTGAGCAGGTCTCCGACACGGGTTACAGCACGAGAAGAGCGCAAAGAGGAGGAGGAGAGTGGAGAGTGAGCAGAGAAGGGGGTTGCACCGTACCGCCGTGTTCAGCTGAGTGCCGCTCAGCCGGTGCGCAGAGACAGACAGACAGTCGCTGTGTGGGAGAGGTGAGGGGACAGAACAGGGGAGTCCAGCCCGCCTCCTCCATGGGGTATACTGTGCAGCTGTCCCCTCATCTCTCTGTGCGTATGTGTGAATGTGTAGGTGTGCGTCTTCATGGCGAGGGCAGGTGTATCTGCTCGACAGCGCTGCCTCTCATGTGGCTACGCTGAACGGCAGACACGACCATCCAAGCATGTGACATACAGGAGGCAATAGTAGAAACGTAGAAAGGAAAAAAGAAAAGTGGATCTGCGTCACTCTTCGATTTGCAGGGAGACTTACATGCGTCTTTGTGGCCTCTACCACCCTCCGCTCTCTCTCAATCTCCGCCACTGTGTGTGTGTGTCTTTCGCAGCCTCCACGACCTCATCCATCGCATTGCTTCTTGAGACTTCCCATTCCCACCCATCTCCGTGGGTGTGCCTCTGCCCTTCTCCCCCCACACCCTCGCACACGCTTCTCATTCACATCTCTCGATGCGGCGGCAGGCGTCCTGGTTGCAGGCAGCACACCTGCAACGACCACAGCAACCACACGGTGCTGCACTCTCTCCCACCTCGTCAGCCCACGATAGAAGGCGAGTGGTGCATGTAGAAGATGTGTTTGTGACTGCGTGGGAGAGGGGAGGGGGAGGTTGAAAGAGAGGCAGGGCAGAAGCGGCGGTCTCTGTCGGGCTTCGCCGCATCAGTTCAGTCCTTGGTGAGAACCAAACAAAAAAAGAAAGGGGAGGTACTTGACAACGAAGACAGACGAGACAGAGAGACACCAACAGTGGTTGAGGGGGAGCGGGGGATGCGTGTTGTGACTGTTTAGAGAGGCGAGATGAGGAGAGAGAGAGGCGGGCTGGCGACACAGGCGCGAGCCCCTGAATCGAGAGTCAGCCGTGCTGCTGACCGTTGCCGGCAAATCCAAACAGGTAGAACGAAAAAAAAAAAAAAAGGAGTGTGTACCACGCATATACGCACACTAAACGACGACGATGGAGGAGGAGAAGGAGGAGGGAGTAGTCGGAACGCATCCATACCCTCACCCCTCGACTAACCGCCTCTGAGCTTGCAAGGGTCTCACCATCTCGCGAATCGGCTAGACAGAGCGCTTGGAATACAGACCCACAAAAAAAAAAAAAAATGACGCGCACCTTACACGTGCACTCGTGGGTTTCGTGCATCACAATAAAGACAACGAAGACAAAGTTCAGCCACACAGAACCAGAAAATACAACCACACACACACGTACACACACACGCAAACACACACAACACACAGACACAACAAAAAGGGGGAAGGATGATGTCGACAGGTCAAATACGACGCACAAGTGTAGATGAGGCTTACGCCCAGCCACCGTCGACGCACAAAGGTGCCCGTCACATGTGCATCAAAGCAGAAGAAAGAACAGAGAGAGAGAGAATCAAAAAAAAAAAAAAAGAGAAGAGAGGCGTGAAAGGGGAAGAGGGGGAGGGACAAAGACACAAAAGAGAAACAAAAAAAGAGAAAGTAATGCACCGACTGAGGAAAAACAAAAACAAAAAAAAAAAAACGGTGCACACGCACACGCGAAAAAAGCATGAAACAGAAAAGAAAAAAAAACTGTCGTCCTCGCGTGCGCAAATCACATTCAGGGACATATGCGAAGGTGCGGCGACGCAAGATAGACACAGCTTGGCCCTTGGGGCTGAGGTGCTGTAACATGCCGTGCAGCTGTCGTCATCATTCGCTGTTTGGATAGGTCTACGGGACTAACCGTACTGAATAACAGCTTCATAGATGCTGCTACCCGTGCCAAACACGATTGAGATGACTCCACACAGCAGCAGGAAGTACGTGCCGAGGTAGTACCAGATGCCTACCGTCTTCAAGTTCCAGTTGCCGGAGTACATGACATACAGCGCCGGGAACACAAAGCCGATGAAGCCGCCGGAGAAGGCGCCGGCGAGCCCAAAAACGAGTCCAATGTCTGGCACAAACAGACCAAGGATGAGCGCGCCGATCGCAATGGGCACGCTCACCACTGTGTGCTTCCAGTACGGCAACGTGTCCACATCCCAGTGCACCACCTGGAACAGCGCAGTGCGGCAGGCGAGCATGTTCAACGAGAAGGCGGCGCACAGCTTCACGATGAGGCCAATGAAGACCACGAAGAACACAGGGCTCTGGTACGGGTTGTACTTGTCCAGGATGTTGCCCTGCAGCGCCGGCCCGAACTCGGCGTATCCGAAGAAGCCGGTCAGGAAGTAGAGGACTCCACAAATGGCGCAGCTGACCCCCGCCTGCAGTGTGATCTTGCGGATGCTGCTGTTTGTGTTCTCCAGAACGATACGACCGACATTCACCTGGCAGAGGTAGCTGAAGCAGAAGATGGAGAGGCCCGAGACGGCCGCGTTGCCGGGACGCACCATGACGAGGTCATCGCGGATGCCGTCCTTGAGGCCGTATGCGATGGAGTGGTAGATGACACACACGACGAAGAGCAAGATGAAGCACACACCCACGGCGGACACGTAGCGGAGCGAGTTGATCCTCTTGGGCAGCACGAGCGGCAGCATGAAGAGGAGCCAAATGCCGCTCATGATGCAACGACGTCCGTTCATCGTCTGCAAGAAGTCAGGCACTCCCGGGTGATCTAGGATAGGCTTGAAGATGTCACCGACGGCGATGACGTACCCGATAGAGCCGCCGAAGCAGAGGATCCACATGAGCACCGCCACGATGATGTCGCCACCGCGTCCGAAGAGTGCACGGGCGAGCCCCTCGAAGCTGTAGATGCCTGTCTTCTCCATCGCCTGCGCCAGGAGCGTGATGGAGAAGACGGTCAGGGCTGTGATGACAATGAGGTAGAAGACCGCCATGATCATGCCCGATGTGTTGAACGAGGCAGGGATGGACATGATACCCGCTCCTAGGGTCACGCTCGCGAGGTTGACTGCACCTGACAGCAACCCGCCGTTGGGGATGATGGTGTTGACGATGCGCATGAAGATGTTGCGTCGCTTCTCATCCTGCACTCCCTCACCAGACTTGTCACCATCGGATAGGGAGGCGCTGCGGAAAGGCTCACCGTCGACGACCTTCACCGGCGACGCAGCGGACTTACCCCGGCGCTCGTGACTATCACTGCTGGAGAAGTCATCTCTGATGGCGGCGGGAGTCGGCTCGTGGGATGCGAGCGGCGCCGCAGCGGTGTCGGCAGGACGGTGTCCATTCTGTTGACTGTGCAGTTCCACACTGTTGCCGTCTGCAACACCCTCGGCAGAAGTTCGGTTCCCTGGCATCCTGCTGAGTGTGTATGTGTGCGCGCGCCACTGTATCAGGTCGGCGTCAATGCGTGTGTGTTTTTGAACTGTGGTGCAGTGAGAAAAACGTTGTCTGTAAGACAGAGCGAAAACAACGACAAAACAAAACAAAAACAAAAAGAAAGAAACGAAGGACAGCAGTGTGACCAAAAAAACAACAAAAGAGATGAAGAAGAAGACGAGAAGGACACCTGCTGCGAAGAAGACGACGTGAGATACCTCACGTTGAAGAACCAAAGAGAGAGAGAGAAAGGAGGGCGGGGTGGGGGCGGCGATCAGTCGGTGTCGTGAGAGCCAGACCGTTGGACACTGTAGTGAGGCTCGTGAGACAAGGCACACGCACACACGCGCGCGGAGAGGACTTGATGAAACACAAAAGAGAAAGCCACAGAAAGAGAGAACGTACTCCGGTGCGAAACACTCGCTTCGACTTGCGCGTTGTCTGCGGTGGTGGAAGTGAGAGTGTGGAGGGAGAAGACGTCGGTGCGGCGAGCCGGTGAGGATGAGAGATGGCACGGCAAACGGACGACTTTTGTGAGAGTGTCGAGTCTTTCCTGTCTGTGTGTCTGTGTTTGTTTGTACGGTGCGCACGAAATAGCACAAACGTAGAACAGGTCTTTCTTGCTTTTCTTTTTCGTTTGTGAGAGGGACGAAGAGAGTTGCAGTGGTGAGTAAAAAGAGAAATTAAGACACTGGAGGACGCGTACGTGTGTGTGTGTGTGTGTGCAGTGTGTGCAGTGTGATGTGCAAGAACGATGAGGGGGGAAGGGGAGGAGAGAGGAAGAGAGTGGAGTGTGAGGGGTGGTCAGTGCAGCCTCTGCCGCTGTTGCACATGTGCGGCGCAGTGGAAGCAGAGTGAGAAAGAGAGAGAGAGTGCTCGAGATGTGGAGGTGCTACCACTCCAGCGGCACCGGAGGCGCCATTCGTTTTTTATTTTTTTATTTGTTGTCTTTCGGCATTCAAAACGTCAGCCAGCCCAGCATTCACGAACGCTGGAAAAGTGCGATAACGTACGTGTGTGTGTGTGTGTGTGTGTGTTTGCTTACGTGCTAGACAATTCCTTGTTATCGACTCTGCGAGTATTATGTATGAAGTGAAACAGAGTCGGAGTCGGAGTGAGGAAGAAGAAGAAAAAAACAACACACAGAAAGGTGTGCAGAAGGCGAGTGGAGGGGAGAGAACGCTCTTTATCCACGTATCTGAGTCGGTTGTGCAGACGTGTACAACACTCACATTCACGACCAGGGCTCGCGGTGTCTGGCGCTAATCTCTGTACTGAAGGAGATGAGGGACAGAGAGGCGCGCAGACACGTGGCAGGGGTGGCACGTTGGGCAGGTGTGACTGCACACGATCGCCCAGGGTGTCCCACCGATTCTCCGCGAGAGGATCAGATGGGCGGGGGCAGGGGGGAGAGAAGAAGGGAGAGGCGTGTGTGCACACACGTGCCCGCTTGCAGAGGCGGTTCAGTGTGTGTGCGTGTTCCCCAGCCGCCCTCCACCAGCGCGAGAGAAACAAAAACAAACAAAAAAAGACAAGCAACGGAAGAGTGAAAGTCGAAGAGAGATCAAGAAGAGAGACACACAAACACACGTACGCACGCACGCACGCATGTGCGGTGTGGACAGACAAGGAGTGGACACTGTTTCCATGTCTGGCGATGAGGGGGGCAGGTGCTGGCGGTGGTGCGGAGAGTGCATGACGGGGCAGGGGTGCGCGGAGAGTGCAGGGCGATGGAGGGGAGAGAGAGAGAGCGTCGCTGTGTGGCTGCGAGGGTGGGGAAGACCACGACAGGCACACCAGAGTCCCTCTATCGCACGACACCGTCGAGGACGTCAGACAACACACAAAGGAAAAAAAAGAACATGAAGAGAAAACGAAGAGAAAGCGTCACGGGGGAGAAAAGAGAGAGAGAGAGAGATGGTGCCGCCTCGCTTCAACGTTGACACGGCCGCTTCTCTAGACCGCGTGGATGCACGGCTGTCACAGTCATCCACCATCTTTACACACACACACACACACACACATGAACACGAGAGGAGACGACATGGCGGAGAGCAACAGAGGGAGGAGACGAAAGATGAAGAGGAGGGAGGTGGGAGATGCGCGTGTCTCAACAACGGAGTGTTGAACGGATCCAATCGACAGCACAAACGACACACACACATCCACACACATCCACGCATGCACTCTCGTGCGCGTAGAGGCGATTGTTGCGGTGTGGCAGTCTCGTGTCGAACTCACCGTGGCGCACTCCGACATCCTCCTCTCCTGCCTCACTCGTCTCTTCCTCTGCGCGCTCGCCCTTCTCCAATGGAAGGGGCCCTCTCGCACGCTACCGTTCCAGTCTCAAGAGACGAAGGAGCTCTGAGAGGTGCTGTAGATGGTCGTGACGGTGCCGAAGACGACGGAGACGACGCCGCCGACCAGCAGGAGATGCGTGGCGACGTAGTTGAGCAGACCCACCTCGCGCAGGGTGAAGTGGCCGGTGTACATGTAGAAGAGAGCCGGCATAATCATGCCGATGATGCCGCCGCAGAAGGAGCCGAGCAGCCCCAGCACCGTGTTGATGGTGGGGATGAAGAGTCCGCAGAGCAGTGCCGCTGTCGTCGGCACCGCCATGACGAGGCAGTGCTTCCAGTACGGCACCTCCGCCGGCGTCCAGCGGAAGAAGTGGTAGAGTGCGTCGCGGAACGGGATCATGTGGAGCGCGAAGGCGACGCAGATCTTGACGATGATGCCGATGTAGCCGACCGCCATGTAGGGCTCTCGGATGGGGTCGTAGAGGGAGAGCACCGAGTCGCGCACCTTGGAGCCGAAGTCTGCGTAGCCAAAGACGCCGGACAGCACGTAGAGCACCACACACGTGCAGGTGGCGACGGTGCTGTAGAGGGTGAAGTGGAACACCGTCTTGTTCTGCATCTCGACGAAGATGTCGTACGTGTTGAGCTGAACCATAAGGCCGAAGAGAAACACGCCGAGGCCCACAAGCGCCTAGTTGCACGTCAGCATCATGCGCATCTCGCTCCGGATCGCCGGGTCGTGCAGCCCGTGTGTCGCGGAGTTCGCGATCATGCAAGCGACAAAGTACACAATGAAGAGCACGCCACAGGTGGACACATAGCGCAGCGAGTTGACCTGCTTCGGGAACACCAGCGGCAGCATCAGAACGAGCCACACCATCGACGTAATGACGCGGTTGCCCTTCTTTGTCTTGAGGAACGCCGGCGAGCTTGGCGCGTTCAGGATCGGGTTCAGCAGCGTGCTCGTCGCGATAATGTACGCCACAGAGCCGCCGAAGCACTGGAGCATGATGAGCACCGCCAGGAAGTAGTCCGCGCCGCGGCCGAGGAGCACGCGTGCCGACTGGGCGTAGCTTCGCAGCCCCGTCTTGATCATGACCTTCGCCAGCAGGTTCATCGAGTAGATGGTGCCCGCCGCGGCGAGGACGAGGTAGACGCACGACATGATGACGCCGCTGAGGTTGAAGCCGGAGGGGATGGAGATGATCCCGGCGCCGAGCGTGGCCGAGGCGAGGTTGAAGGACGTGGCGAGGAAGCCGCCGAAGGGCACGACGATGTTGAAGTAGAAGCGCACGACGTGCACGGCCTTACGCAGCATGCCCGGGCGGTGTGGCGGCTGCTGACCATCGCTGCCACCGTTCTCATCCTTCTCGAGCACGCCGTCCAGGTCGCTGTGCGTCTTGGTGTCCTCGTGCTTGCGGTGCACTCGATCCGCATCGAGCAGCACCTCCGACACGCCAAACGGCTCGGCGTCGATGGCCGAAAGGTTGACGCGCAGGCGGTCGCTGACCTCGTCCGCTTTTGCCTGGTCTTCCCTCGCCTCTGTCGGCGACGACTGAGAGGGGGCGGTGCTGTGGCCAGCGCCGCTCTGTCGCTGCGGCTCTCCCACACGGCCAGGTGCCCCCTGCGCACCACAGGAGAACGGTTCCTGGCCCGGCTGCTGCTGCTGCTGCGGTCCCCCCATCCTTTCAACGCTCGAGACTCCCTCCTATCTTTGACTCGAGTGGTGAGGCACGAGGAAGTCACACACACACAAAAAAAAAAAAAAGAAAGAAAGAGAGAGAGAGGAGCAGACCTGAATGAGCCTCGAGCGACGCTGATCCACCGTGATGGGAGCGAGCGGGCGGGGAGGTGCTGAGAACAGCAAACGCACACTTGCGGTACCTGAAGGAGCCAAATACAAAAAAAAGTCAAACACACACCCACACACACGCGCACACCAACAGGAGAGAGAGAGAAAGCAAGGGAGGAGGAGCGGAAGAGTATCACAGGTGCCACTGTGTGCCTCAGCCTCTCTGCTTCTGCGTGTATGCAAAAAGAGGGAGAGAGAGGAAGATAGGGGGGAGGAGAAGCACCACGGCAACAGGAGTAGGCCAACGGGAGGAGCGGAGGAGACACACAAAGTAACAGCACCGGAGGTGAAGTGAAGAGAGTGGGGGGGGGAAGAAGATGCACCGACTGCACAGAGAGAGGACAGGAGGTGTGTGTGGAGGAGGTGAGGGGGGTTGGGGGTGAGGCACCACCAGTGGCGGTGATGGCAGAGGTGGAGGGTGCAGCGGTGGGAAGGCGAGGGAGGGAGAAGTGATGGAGGTGGTGACGTGGTAGTGGATCATACGTGAGTGACGGCTTCATCGACGAGAGAGAGAGAGAAGTGCTGGCGGCGATAAACTGCACACCGTCACAGGCTCCACCCCGTGGCACCGGTGTGTGTTGACTGACACCTCAGAGGGGAGGGAGGCACTGAACAGAGAAGAGGGACCACAGTAGTGCCGCACGACCACACACACAGACAGAGGGACAGGAGGAGAGAGAGGTGCTGTGCGTTGGGTGCGCCGTACGCCTTTTGCGGAAGGACAGAGAAGAAAAAAAGAGAGAGAAAAAGAAAGAGACAGTTGACGCACATGAGCGCATTAGAAGACATCCGATCTTCTCTTTTTTTTTTTCATTCTCGCCGTCGTTGCTGGTCTCCCTTGCTGTTTACTGTCCTTCAGCACGAGGCACTCCTGCCACCTGTTGAACACATACACACACACACACACATTCACACGCAAGTGCGATGCGTGAGTTGGTGCAGGTCTGGTTGCACTCGTGTGTTTCCCATGAGAAGTGGGCAACTCTGTCGGAAGCGGCAGTCGTCTCCAACGTGGAGAAACGGAAAAAAAAAAGAAAAACAGCAACCACAACCAAACGATGCAGCTGATAGTTGTGGACAGCAGAGGGGGTCAGGTGAAGAAGAAGAAGAGTGGTGACTGCGATGTAGTGACACCGGTCAGCCACTCTCGTCCACACCCTCTCTCTCCTCCTTCCCTCTCCCGCCGGTGCTGTGGAGGCTGCTGTCCCTCTCCTCCACCTCCTCCCCACTTCATCGTCTTGAGGATGCTCCTGCTACGCCGCCTTCTTCGGCTCCTGCGCCGCCCTCTCCGACGGCAGTCCCTCCGCCTGGAAGGTGCCGAACACGTAGTCCCAGAACATTATGTACTGTCCGAAGTTGACGCGCGGCTGCCGGTGGTGGTAGTCATGCGCCTTCACGTTGAAGATGTATGGGATGTGCAGGTCCACGCGGGTGTGGTTCAGGCTGGCGAGGGTGCCGCCAATGAAGATGAAGAGGATCGCCGTTAGCGCGTGTACCTGGCCCACTGGTGTCATGCGCGTCAGCAGGTACAGCGCGAGGAGATGCAGATACTCGCCCGTGACGTACTCGATCGGGTTGTCGTTGATGGCGTCGCTGTTGCCGCGGAAGGGGGACATCTGCCGGTGGTGGTGCTTGTGGATCAGCGGGTAGATCGGGGGCCAGTGCAGAGCCCAGTGGAACAGCGTGTAGAAGAAGTCGTAGATGATGAAGAGCGCCGGCAGGTGCGCCGGCAGCCACAGCAGCGACCGCACGACGGCGGGGACGTCAAGGAAGTTGATCGACATGCGACTCTGCTCCGTGTTGCTGATGAACTTGTACATGTGGTACACAAAGACGGCCGTCACCGCCTTGGCGAAGCCGATGTACACCTTGTCCTTCAGCAACAGCTTCTCCAGCGGCCGCACGCGCTCTGGGATACGACCCTTCACCATCGCCGCGATGGCCGGGATGACGACGCTGTTGTAGACGCCGAAGCCGACGAAGATGACGCCGACGAACGCGGCCTCGACGCAGTGCTTCTGCGCGGGCGACAGCGACTCCACATCAAACGAGGAGACTGCGGTGTAGAGAGACTCCATGACGTCCGAGGAAGCCAGCAGCTGTGTACCAATCGGCGTGAACGATGCTGCAGTGGTGGTGGTGGTGGTGGTGGTTGTGATGACTTGAGTAATGAATCGAGTGATGTTGAGGACTGATGCGAAGGAAAGCACTGCAGTGAGAAGGTTGCAAATCCGTGCGGCGGCGGCGGCGGCGGCGACCATCCGCGAGTTAAGACGAGGGAAGGGAGCAAGAAAAGGAAACAGAGAGTGAAAGAGATGGAGGGAGCCGTATGTGTTTGTTTGCGTGTGTGTGTGTGTGTGTGTTGGAGAGACGCGACACTGATATGGGCTCAGCGTCCACTCCGTCTCTTGTCGGCGTCTGATGCCTCTTCCGTTGATATGTGTCGCACGCACGCGACTCACAAAGAGAAGCCCATAGTCCACCATTCTCACCATCAGACACACATGAATACACACATGCACACACGTTCAGCAGGCAGATAGGCGCACTCCTATTCACCCGTGTCTCTCTCTTCCTCTGGCTTGTCAGCGCACGCATGAGTGGGTCTCACAGGTCGTTCATAGCTTCATCGTGTAGCGCGTCCATCGGCTCCTGCTGTTGCGGTGGCGGTGCCGCCGCCTCTTCCTGCCACTGTTGGTGCTGGTCCTGCGGTGGTGGTGGCGCTGTCACCTCCTCTCGCCACTCTTGATGCTGCTCCTCTGGTGGTCGTGGTGTCACCTCCTCCTGCCGCTGCTGGTGCTGCTCCTCTGGTGGTGGTGCTGTCACCTCCTCCTGCCACTGCTGGTGCTGCTCATGTGGTGGTGATGGTGGTATCGCCTGCTCTTGCCACTGCTGGTGCTGCTCCTGTGGTGGTGGTGGTGCTGTCACCTCCTCTCGCCACTGCTGGTGCTGCTCCTGTGGTGGTGGTGCTGTGGCCTCCTGCCACTGCTGGTGCTGCTCCTGTGGTGGCTGTGGTGGTATCGTCTGCTCTTGCCACTGCTGGTGCTGTTGGTTCTTGACGGTAGAGTCCGGCTCCTCAACAGGCACGGCTACCGGGCTCGTGTCCCACACGGAGAGTGGTGGGACAGGCAGCTCCGGCGTTGGTGCAGGCGGCTGCGGCGTGGCAGCCTTCAACGGCTCCGGCGGCGGCAAAGGCGCGGCGTTGGTCGTGGGAGGGCTACCGTGACGCTCGTGTGTTTGGCGGCCACGGAATACGATTGGCTTTGGCACCACGCTGATGAGCAGAAGCACGCACCCGGTTACTGCTACGATAGCAGCCATCAGGAGAGCTTGCTTCAGAACTGCCCACATCGGCTGCAGTACTGTGCGCCACAGGAGCGACATGCCAGGCACACGCGCCAGCACCCACGGGATGTGCATCGCCGCCCCCACGTTGTCGACGCGGTCAAGTTCTTTCATGTTCGACTGGCCCTTCGCTACACCGCCGGAGAGGAGGTCCGCTGCAGACTTCATCTGTGACTTCTCCTGCTCCATCAGCGCGCTCATTTGCAGTGCGCCGTCCTTCATCTGGTGAATGGCGTGCTGGATGTCCTCCATGATACGCTCCTCGGCGGTCGGGGGAGCAGCAACTGCGGCCGCCGCTGACGCCGGCAAGGCGATCGAGCCATGTGCTGACGGATGGGTTGTCGCAGGCTCCGCCGCACGTGTCGAGGCGCGCACGGCCGTCGCCGCGGCGGACGCATCACTCGTGATGGAGTACTGCGCGGGAGCCGGGATGTGAGCCGCGTGTGGCGGCAGCACATCCGTGAAGACGTGGCACGTCTGGGCTGACGCAGCGTCGGTGAAGACGCGGGGAGCGGTGCCGACGCAGCTAATGGGCAGGTGCGTCAGCGCAGGGTTGCGCGAGAGGTACGACGATAGAAGGCGACGGGCCGCGGCGGTGTCGCACCGCAGCTGCACATACTGCGTCTGCAGCTGTTGGCGATAGTAGGCACGCAGCGGCGCGCCAGTGTCCTCGTCTGCCGGCACGGCATCAGACGGCGTCCCCATGTCAGCATGGTGGCGGTCGGCGCGCCTCACCCGCCGCTCCAGCGCCTCGGCTTCGCGAAGAAGCACAGCGAGGCGGCGCACACCGGAGGCGCTGGCTCGGCCATTCTGCCCCGGGGTCGTGGTCGACTCCGCTCTCTGCGCCGACGTGAGCTGCTGCTCCACCTCTGCGATGCAGCGACGGAGTCGGTAGTGCAGGGCGTATACATCTGCAGCGCAGCTCGTCGCAGCCCAGTCCGACAGGGCAGGTGACGATGCTGGCACAGGTGCGACGGCGGTACTCATGCTGCCGGTGCAAAATGTGTGTTTCTGTGTGTGTGTGTGTCTGGAGAGAGTGCGGAGGGTCGGCGGTCGTGATCCGTGTCCTGACAATGCAATGCGTTTGTGTGTGTTGACGTGTGCGTTGTTGCATGACGAGCCGGCAGGAGAGAGGGAAGAGGAGAGTAGAGGAGGACGACGGCAGCTCTCACCCATCGCGCCGCTTCCGTTGCATCCAAGACTGGGGACACTTCCACTGCCGCTGCTGCTGCTGCTCAGCGGTCCATCACAATCGGAGCGGCAGCACCACTGTCGTGTTGTTTGTGAAGGGTGGAGGCGAGCGGCACACTACGCGCTGTCACGCCGCATCTCTCCCCCCTCTCTGTTCCTCCTGCCTCACGAACACACGAACACACACACACACATACAGGTACGCTCGCAGAGAGACAGAGTGGAGGTGGGGGAGCCGAGGAGCAAAGAGAAGCTGCCATGGATGACGGCGTGGCGTTCCCTTCACCTCTGCCCCACGCCACTGGTGGCGCCGCCTTCGCCGTCGGCCATCGTGGTGGTGGTGGTTGTCGGCTGAGTGGGCGCAGAGGCGTACACGGAGGTCAGATAGCGGCCGTAGCACATCACCGCCTTGAGCGCGTCGCGGTTCTTCTCCGCCTGCAAGACCGCCACGCACCCAACTTTGCTGCCCTTCGCGTAGAGCGCGTAGGAGAGACGCTGGCGGGACATGCATGTCAGACAGAGCGGTGGCGCGCGTGTGCCCACGACCGCGGACGCCAACGCGTTCGCGGTGCTGTGGCCGACTCCAGAGAGCTGCTGCACGAGCTGCACGGCCTCGTGCAGCGACTGGAACGCCTTCCGTCGCGCAGGCTTGCTGGGCGGACGCGTGTGTGGCGACGCGGTGGAGAGCGCAGGGTCTGCTGCTCCGGCTGCGGAGGCGTTGTTGGCCTCCGACGGCGGCGAGGGCACGACGTCCACCGCCTCCACATCCGCCGCCAGCAGCACGAGCCGCACTCGTCCCGCCTTGAGGCACTTCAGGACCTCCTGGAAGCCGACGACGTACCGCTGCCGCGCCTTGAACTGCAGCGGCTGCTTCTGACGCAGATCGCGTTGCTCGCTGTAGAGGCCCTGCAGCAGCGTGAAGCAGAGGTCGTCCAGTGCGTCGGTCAGCACATTCGCGCAGTAGGCGGCGACGAAGAGCGACGCCTTCATCGCCCGCCGTGACCGCGAGAGCGCTGCCGGCGACGGAGCCGGGGAAGACGTGGCGAGCACCAGAGACGCGCAGTCGTCCGGCAGCGCGCCGACGTCGGCGACTTCGCCGTCCATGAAGTGGCGTGCGACCGCCTGGAGATGTGAGCTGTTGCACAGCTGCGGGTAGCGGCCGCTGCGCTGATCGACCCAGGAGCTGCGAGGGTGCCGACCCACGCCGAGCCACGTGGTCGGCGGGTGGAAGCTCTGGTATGGCGTCGGCGACTCCCCGCCACTCGACCCTGGCACCGCCGCACACCGCTTCCGCGTCCGTCCCTCCGCCTCGGTATCAGGCAGAGTGAGTGAGGTGTATGTTCGACCGCCACTGCCGTCGCCGCAGTGCTGCGAGGTGGCGACGCGCAGGTCGCGGTGCAGACGCCGTTGGCGGGCACGAATGCGCCGCTTCAGCGCCGCGGCGCGTGCGTACTCGCGCGCCTTCATGGCTGCATCGAGACGTCCGTACATCGCGGTCATCGCGACGACGGTTCGCTGCACAGCAGCTGGAGAGAAGCCGACGCAGACAGTAGCCGATGCCGTGTTGCCGGCGTCTCTGTCCTCGTCCTCCTCCTCGTCACTATCCCACTGCCTCGACGACCGCGCGCTGCTCGAGCGGTGCGACGACGATGAGCCGACGTGCTCGCGGGCGACGGCGGGGCTGGTGGACGTGGGTTCTTGCGTCCCCAACGCACGGTGGAGCACCCACTGTCGCTGCGCGTGGACCGTGCGCTTCAGCTTCGTGAAGCGAGCGCGGTGGTTGAAGACGGTGTCAGCATTGGGGTCCGATGTCTTCCTCTTCACCCGTCGCTGCAGGGCCGCGCTGGCGACTCCGACTCGGCGGTGGCGGTGGGCGAGCGGCAGCCCAGTCGTGTGTGTGAGGGACGAGAGCGGCGGCGCCTGCTGCGGCTTCGACGGGGAGGAGGCACTCCGCTGTCTCACAGCCGGCCGTGGATGAGGATGCTGCTGCTGCTGCTGTGCATCAGTGGTGCTCTTCCGTGGGCGAGACATGCCTCAGCGCGTTTCTCTGCAGCGGAGAAGAGAGTCACCCGCCCCGCCCTCCTCTGCCACCTCCGGTCTTGTTCTGTCTCGTCTGCTCCTCTCCCGTTACGTGTGTGTGTGTGTGTGTGTGTGTGTGCCCTCAAGCGAGATCTTACAGTAGTGCCGCGAGTGGCGACGACGATTGTCTGTTTGTCTCTGTTTTTTTTTTTGTTTGTTTGTGTGTGTGGCAGAGCAGGAAGGCGGGAGAGAGAGGTGGAGAGGGTGACCGCTGTATCTGTATCCGACGAGTGCAATGAGCTTCGGAGAGGCCACTCCAGACGTAATCGCAGAGGTGCTTGTGATGTGTGTGTCTGTGTGTGTGTCTACGTGTCAAGCAGCACATCACATTCACACACACTTCTTTTCCCCATTTGGTTGGCAGCTGCTCTGCACTCTTGCGCCACACCACTTTGGAGGCACTGCGAAGCGGGAGTCCCAGCCAGTGCTTCACATCTCCCTCTGCCTCCTCACTGCCCCTCCACACTCTCTCTCTTTGCCTCTCCTCCTTTCAGTGCGATCCGTCCATATCGCAGACAGTCGCACACTTCGTACCTTTGTGCAGTGAAGACAGACACACACACACAAACGCAACCACTCTCACTGACTCACACACAAGTAGGCAAATAGTCTGTATCGCAACTCCGCGTCTCCCCGTCTCTGACCGTGGCCAACGACCGCGCTCCTCGCCACGCTTTGTCACTCGTCGAAGCGCCACGTCAGCCCGCACTTCATGTGTTGAAACGTCTCCACCGGCGACACGCGCATGGACGGCATGCCGTCCGCTCCCGTTCCCGCCCCCGCCGAGGCCGGCGCTCCGGCGGCCGGCAGCCCGCTCTGCAGCTCCACGCCGAACCCGCCCGCACCGCCGAGGCGCGGCTTGATGGCGGCGAACCAGCTGAAGGAGCACTCGAACCGGCGTGGGACGATCTCGTTGAAGGCGGTGATGGAGAGTCGCGGTATCTGCGAGACGATGGAGACGCCGACAGAGGCGCGCGGGTAGTCGCGCACCGCGTCCACCATGCACGCGTTCGCGAACGCCGTCAGCGACGTCCCTCTCCACGTGCTCGCCGCCGCAGGCACGTGCTCCACCGGCACGTCTTCGGCCACGTCGGCGCCGTCCTCCGCTGACGCGTGAGCTACGGTTCCACTGCGCTCCTCGACACGCGCGCCGCTGCGCTTCAGCTTTCCCCCATCGTAGGCGAGCTCTGCCGAGATGATCGAGTACCACCGCTGCGCGTGGTGCAGACCGTTGAAGTCGTTCTTGAAGCCGCGCACAAGCGCCGCGTCCCACCGCGGCCCCTGTGTTGCCCAGAAGTACGGGTGCGTCCCGAGCTGTCCCAGCCAGGAGACACCTCGCGCCGTCGCCGCTGTTGCGGGGGACGGCGCACTGCCATTGCCGTTGGCGCAGCCGGCGCTGGTCTCCTCCACCATCGGCGGGACGACGACCGCGTTCGGGTCCAGTGGCACGACTGCCGCGGATTGGTTACGCAGCGTCAGCGTCCACGACGGCGAGAGCGGCACCTGCACCCACGACTCTGACCACAGCTTCCCGAAGACCGTGACGAGGGGCATCACCGGCGCCGCCCACGCTGGCAACATCGCCGAGTCTGCGCCGGCACCGGGGCGGCACAGCTCCACGCCGGGCCCGCCGGACCAGCGCACACGGTAGAGACCGCGCGGCGCCGCCTCCAGTCCACGCGTGCCCGTCCTGGCGTCGACGGCAGGCGTGGGAGGCGTGGCGCCGCCTGAGCGCACCCACCGCTGCCAGAACTTCGGGAGCGCGAAGTGCTGGACGGTGCTGTCGTAGACATCCTCCACGCGGAGCTGCAGCAGCGAGTCATCCTCCGTGACGGCCGTGGAGGAGGAGGAGGAGCGCCTCTTCTTCTTCTTCTTGGCGCCGCCGCCGCCGGCCTCACCGCGCGTCGCACCACCGGTGTTCAGCACAGTGGCGCGGGTGGCGGAGACGAGGGTGCCGTGGCGCGGGTCACCGCGACTTGTCTTGACGGCGACAGAGTCCTCCAGGAGCGACACCCGCTGCACCTTGGCCCGCTCCGGCGCGTACTGCCGCTCCGTGCGGGGCTGCTTGTGGGCGGTGGAGACCTCCACCGTGTCCCACGAGCCGAGACGGCGGCGGTGGTCGTCCGCCACACCCGCCGGTCGGACGCAGGCGTAGGTGAGGCTGTGGTGCAGGCCGCCGTACGTGGACGGCTCGCCGGACAGTCCCTCATAGATCGCCGCGCCGTCCGTGGGCACCGTCACGGGTACTTGCGCTGCTGGCGATGCACCGCCGGCAGCCGGGTTGCTCTCCTCCGCGATCACGCTAGCGCTGCCACGGAGGTAGCACGGCACCCTCTGCGGCCTGTCCTGCGCGTGTGTGTCGACGTCGCGGTGCCCTGACTGAGGGAAGAGCAGAAGTCGGGCCTGGTCGACGCGGTTCGGCGCGCTGACGTAGCCGCCCAAGAGCGGACGCGGGCTGCGTGGGATCCACCGCGACACCCACGTCGACGTGTCGGGGGTGTCGTGGCCGACGTCCTCTTCGCCGAGGATGCGACAGAGACGCGCCTGCCTCTCCTCTCGCACAATCCTCCCCAGCATGTCCTCCACTGTCGGGGTGCCGGTGGTCGGAGCCCCGTCCCTCGCTCTGCGCTTCTCCTCCTTCTTCGCACGCCTCTTCGCCTCGCTGTCGGCGCGTGTCGTGATGACGAGGCTGTACGGGTGCCTTGGCGCGTCGGCGGTGGCGGTCGCGTCGGTCGAGCTCGTCTGCTTGGGTGTGTGGTGCACCTCGATCACCGTGCTCGGCGCACCGGCCCGCCTCGCCGGCTCATGCCGGTAGCTAGTGTTCAGCGGCTTCGTGGGGTGCGAGGGAAAGGCGAAGGAGCGCCAGCGCAGCTCATCGCACGCCGTCACATCGTTCTCGAGACGCTGCAAGACCGCGGCATCGACGCTCGGCTTCTGCTTCTTCGTCGTCGTGGACGAGGGCGGCTCCGCTGCCGCGGGGACGATGGAGGCGTACTTGCGCTGCAGCCAAGCGAAGCAGGCGTCGTGTGGCGCGTCCACGTAGCCGATGTCCAGCCGCAGAGGCATCGGCGACGCCGCCGCGTGACTCTCCGTGTCGTTCATGGTTGCTAACGGCGCCTCGTCTCGTGAGTGCGCCGCACTCTCCGTGTGTGTGTGTCGATGTCGATGAAGCTCCCCTTCCCCTTGCCCTCCTCCCGTTGATGTGCCGCAGAGGCAGTACAACGTCTGAGCGGGAGTGAGAGAAGAGGGAGAGAAGCGGGGAGATGGCACAGATGGAGGCGACCGCGAACTCGATGCAACACGCAACACCAGCGCCTTCCAACACACAAGAAACACACGGACACAGACACACACAGAGCAGTGAGGAGGAGGAGGAGAGAGTGAATGCACGAAGGAGAAGAGAGTCAACAGTCTGTCATTGGCAGCATCGATACATACTAGCAAGAGAGAGAGAGAGGGAGGATGTACCACTGCTGCTTCCCCTCCCCCCCCCATTCACAACGACACACAAACAAACACACGTACACATCCACACGACAGCGCGTTGAGGTGAACATGTATGTGTACGTGGAAGGCGGGAGAGAAAGTGGGGAGAGAGAGTGTCTGTGTGAGGAACGTCTTTTCCGACCATCACCGCACACGGGCCGTGAGAGACAATCGTCATCGACCGCTGCCATGTGAACCACAGACACACAGACACACACATATACACACACACACACAGACACAGACGAACTCTCACACAGATGCATTCTGCCGGAACAGCGCTGCTGCTTCCCTCTTGCCACGTCGTCCTACGCGGCACTGCATTGCAGGCGCGCCTTGGCGGTTGCCTCGACAGACACCACGCCGAGTCGCTCCGCCTTCTCCAGGATGAACTTCCACACCACAGGGGCGTCGCGGACGCCGTTCAGCGGCGTGCACTGCACAAGCTCCGTGAACTTCTCCAAATCCTGGCGTGTCAGGAGCTCTGCGCGGGGCTGCCGGATGACGAGCGTGTTTGTCTCCTCCTCCACAACGACCTCCCCCTCCTGCCCGAGCTTCTCCAACAAGCTGCGTGTGAGGAAGAGGCGTGGCGCGTCCCGCAGAGCGCCGGGATAGGCCTTGGCCACCAAGTCCACCGCCTGCAAGAGCTCGAAGGCGGACACCTTCGTCAGCTCATCCCGGAAGTCGACCTGCAGCGGGCCCGGCAGGGGGCGGTACGCGCCGTAGGTGTTCCAGTCGCCTGTGAAGAGGATCTTGTGGAACATTTCACGGACGTCGATGTCCAGCTGGTTGAAGTACCCATCATCGACGTCGTCGTCGCCGCTGCCGCTGCCGCTGCCGCTGCCGCCACGTTGCGCCGCGGCTCTCTCCGCGTGAAGCGGCGCTTCTTGTCTCAGCTGCGCGAGCTTCTCCAGCGCACCGGAGACGTCAGGGATCTGGTGCCGCTCACACCTCTCCAGGAAGGTGTCCACCTGCGCGAGCGCGACGACGCCGAGCTCCATCAGGTAGCCGAGGTGCTTCGCAAAGTCCTCCGTCAGCGCGATCAGCGGCGCCACCGTCTCGAGCGGCAGATCGTCCTTCTGCTGCAGCGCGCCGATTAAGCTCACCACGAGCTGCATGTCTCGCGGGCGCAGCACCACCGTCACACTCCCGCGCCGCTGCCGCCCTGCCGCGCCGTTGTCGGCGCTGCTCCTCTCCTCCTCCACCTCTGCCGCTGCTGCGGTGGCGGCACCGCCGGCGCCACTGCCGAGGTACTCGCGGCACAGCTGAAGGAAGCGGTCGAGCTGGCTCGGTATGGGGGAGTCGGGCTGCGAGACAAGGCGCAGCAGCTCCATCACATCCTTGCGTGTCACGTCTCCCGAGGGCCCCAGCACGTCGCACACACGCGTCACCAGCGCATCGACAAGGATGGTGTCGCTGCTCTTGAAGAGGCGCACCGCGCTCATGAGGCGGGTGAAGCTTGGCGGGGTCAGGTACGGCAGAATGGGGAGGATGACGGGCTTCACGAGAGGGCGGAGGTACTGCTGATGCGGCGCGTTCAGGTAGGCGAGGATGTGGAGCCACTTGGTGAACATGGACGGCTTCAGGCCGCACAGCCGCCGCAGCCGCGCCTTCGCCTCCGTGTCTGAGCTGAGCGCCGGCGGCGGCACAGGCGCAGCAGGGGGCGTGTCGACGACCGCGCCGGCGCGGTCTGTCGCGGAGGCGTCAGCCGCGTGGTCCACCGGTGGCGCTGCCGCGGTGCGGGCCTGCTTCCTCTTCTCTTCGTGGATGTGCTTCTCCATGTTGGCCACCATGCTGTCCGCCAGGAAGCGGAACGTGTTCATGGAGGTGTGCCCCATGCGCGAGAAGTTGACCATGGCGCGGTAGGCCGGCAGCGGCTCCAGCGGGACGCGCTTGTGCAGCACCGGTATGCGGCGCGCGAGCATGTTGAGGAACGCCGGCGAGGGGACGATCTTGGCGCGCGCCAGTGCCGTGAGCACGCGCACGAGATCGTGCGGGTTGCGATACTCGTTGATGAAGAAGGCGAGGTAGTTGCCGAGGAGCTGGAAGAAGGCCAAGTCGCGCTTGCGATGCCCGGCGCTGAGGCCCATCACGACCAAGGCGCGGTGGATCGACTGCGCCGTGATCTCCTCCTCGGCGTGCGCCAGGACCGCGTCGGTGGAGCGCTGCGCCGCAGCGGCGTTCTTCTCCTCCACGAAGACGGCATCGCCATCGTCGTCGTCCCCATCGACAGCCACACCCTCTGCGCTGCCACTGCTGCGCACGCCGCCAGACGCTGCCCCGCCATCCGCGTCGCCGCCGTCCGCGCCAGCCGACGGCTGCTCCAGCCGCAGCCTCTCCTTCGCCTCCAGCTGTGTCGCGGCCGCGGTGGCGAGCTGGACGATGCGGTCGCGGACGGCATCCTTGTAGTCGGTGCCGTAGCGCAGCATGGTGGACCTGCTCCAGTGGCAGTCGACGATGTCCAGCAGTTGCATCAGGCGGAACTCCGGCAGGCGCTCGAGCAGCACGGGAAACAGAATGTGCTCCTCCTCCGCCACCACGAGCTGCACGTTCTCGGTGGAGCGCAGGTAGGCAACGACAGTGTCCGCGAGCTCCTGCACCGGCAGCTCATAGTAGTACTGCTGCTGTTGCTGCACGTGCAGCTCAGCCTCCGCCGCACGGTCAGGGGCCTCCTCCCCGAGGTCCCCTACGCCCGCATCTGCACCGAACTCCCCCCTCTCTGCGCCAGCGTCGCCGGCGTCGGGGTCGTCCTCCGCTCCCGGCGCTGCAGCGGCGTCGCTCGCCGCGGCGTCCTCCTCAACGTGGACGCCGCGGCCGCCGTCATCGCCCTCACGCGCTCTCCGCGCACGCCGCCGTGCCCTCGCCGCGCCGGTGGAGGAGGCAGCGGCTGCCATTTTGTGATAGAGCGACGCGGCGTCCGCGACCGCCGAGAGCGGCTTCGGCGCTGCTGCCGCTGCTGCTGCGGTGGGGCCGGTGGCGGACCCGGACGCGGAGGACTGTGCACCGCGAGGGTACAGCCGCTCCTGCTCGTCGTCCTCCATCAAGTCTGCCAGATCCTCCTCTGTGGGCCGAACGATGCGCCGCTGCGTGCCGGCCCACCGCGTCTGAACACGTGAGGCACCGCACGACTGCACCACGGCGCTGGGCAGCGCGCACACGACTATCCTCCATGCTGCCGGTGTCTGCACGAGCCGCCGCATGGGAGCCCCGGGGGTGGGAAGGAGTGGGTGAGGCTGAGCGGTAGGAGAAGGAGAAGGAGGAGAGAGTGCGCGTGTGTCTGTGTAAGAGAGAAGGGGGATTGTGCAGCTCCTTTCAGCTTGCGAGTGTCCGCGGTGCGTCACCACACAAACGTGCGCGCCAAGTGTGACGAGGACAATGGGAGAGGAGAAGAAGAACGATGAGCAGAGTTTGCCGGTGATGTCCACCGAGTACATGAATGCGTGTGGGTGTTTACGTGCGTAAGTGAGTGAGTGGGAAGGCGAGGAGGCGCTCCGCACCCTCTGTCGTTGTTCTTCTGTGTGTGTCCTCCTCCTCCTCCGACACCGCCTACCTGCCAGCGTCACCCAGCTCGCGCAGTGAAGCACGCCGACGGTGGGCATGATGCCGACCTCATCGCAATACTCCGCCCTCCTCTCATTTCACTATCCCATCTCTTGCGCACTTCTCTGTTGTTCTCGTGCACGTGTTTCTTGTCTTTTTGCACGTCTGTGTGCGTATGTGTGTTTGTGTGTGTGTGTGTGATACCACAGCGCTGTCGCTGCCCTCCAGTTGCACCGCCGTCGATACCGCCCCCGCATGACCATGGCCAGTCCTCCTCCTCCTCCTCCTCCCGACGCTCTCCTTGCAGAATAAAAAAAAAAAACGCAGACGAGGAGCGCGCAGCGCATCACCGGTGCTCACCCGAGCCGCGTGTCCAAGTACGGAGTGGGAGGCGGGCGACGGTGGTGTGGTCCCAGTCGTGTCGCACGAGAGAGACAGAGAGGGAGGAAGGGATAGAGAGAGAGAGGTTCATGGCAGTGGGGCACCTCCCATCATCCTAGTGGATACTCGTCCAGTTCCTTGTTGCTCACTGCCGCCGCTGTTGCAAGACGTACGATGCACAGCAAAGAACTCACCATACAGACATACACACATACACACACTCACACATTTACACAGACTCTCTGCACTGTCCTGTACTACGCTGCCCTCTTTCCTTTCCTTCTCTCGCTCAGTTGTGCGCCGCTGTCCATCACCAAAGAACAAGTCGACGGGAGGGGAGGTGAGGGGCAGTCAGTAGAGCGTCTTCTTCAGGTACCTCTCCAGCGCCTTCTTGGTCTCCTCAGAGCCGAAGCGGCGCGCCAGCTCTGCCACGTACAGCCACACGAGCCGCTGCCCTTGCAGCCGCCGCAGCGGGGAGCGGGCCAGCATCTCCACCACCGCGTCCACCTTGGCCGCATCACAGTGCACGTGACCGAGCACCTTCAGCACCTCCTCATCGCTGTCCGACGAGGAGACACGACTGCCCGTCAGCTTGGCGAGGACGGTCTCGAGGACAGCCTTCTCGAACCACATCGGCATCGACTGCGGGAGCTCCTGCGCGGCGGCCTGCGCCTCCGGCACAGAGTAGGCCACGACCGCGTCGAGGTGGCCCTGCTGGAACAGCAGCGCACCGTGCAAGAGGCTGTACAGCCCGGCCCGTCGCATGTGGTTCGCAAAGAGGTTGAAGTCCTTTGCTGTCAGCGCCGCCTTCACCACCACCATGCGTTCGTACATGTACGCAAACTCGGCGTACACAGACAGCGCGGCCCGCGAGAGCTGCGGCATGTCCGCCTCCGAGAGGCCCGCCCACCGCGACACGCGGTCACGCGACGGCAGCGACTCCGCCTCCTCCGTCGTCGCCGCCTCTGCGGTGGCGTCGGGGGCGGCGACGTTCGTCAAGATGCGCGCCTGGTGTGTCTCACGGCGCTGTCTCTCGCGCTCAGTCGCCACGGCGCGCGTGGCGAGCAGCTCGTGCACTGCCGGGTAGCGCGTCGGGTTTGCTCGCATCCGCAGCAGCAGGGTGCACTCCAGCAGCCGGTCAGACACCGAACTGGACGTCACCCGCAGTTGCAGGAGACGGTCCAGCTGAGCGCACAGCAGGTTTATCGTGTAGCGGAGGCGCTCCATCTGCGGCGACGTGTCTGTGTAGCGCCGGCTGAGGGCGTACAGAGGCTCGCTGCACGCGGCCACTTCCATGGCGCGAAGGCGCGTGTGCTGTGCCTCGCAGACGACGCAGAGGAAATCCACAAAGGCGTCCGTCTGGACGCACTGGAACACCGTCGGGGCCTGCGCCACCGTCTTCAGCGCCGTCTTCGCCAGCGGCAGAGCGTAGGGGGCAGCGGGCCCGCGCTCTACGATGCGGTCCAGCACGGCCTGAAGCAGCGTGGCGGACTGGCTGCGTGTGCTCAGCACGATCCGGAGCAGCAGGAGAAGCTGCTTGCTGCTCAGGTGAGGCACAAGCGGGATGAGAAGCTCGTCCGCCACGCGCACCGCCGAGACGCCGAAGGGCACCTTCAGTTCGCCAGCGAGGTTCAGCAGGTCGAGGAACTCCTCCGGCGTCAAGTCGGCCACCTGCTGCAGCCGCTCCACCACGACGGACCGCGGCAGCGGCGGCGCCGCAGCTCGCACCTCCGACACTACCCGTCGCGCGTCGGCGTTGTCCGTGGCGGAGAAGGCCGTTATCTTAGATGGCCGGGGCTCGTCACCCGCCCCTGCCGCGGCGGCGTCGCCGCGCTGGCTGAAGTTCGCCGCCTCGAGCTCGAAGGCGACGTTGCGCAGGGTCTGGTCAGCCAGCTGGTGCAGCACCGTCGTGTCGCCGTCCCACCGCACGAGCTTCAGCACCATGAGAAAGCGGTAGAGCTGGCGAGTGGTGAGGGTGCTGAAGAAGTGCCCCGCACGCGACACCTTGCCCGGTGTCCCATCCCCGTCGGCCGCGGCGAGCTCGCCACCGAGCGCCTCGTTCATGCTCACCACGCGCTGCACCATCTCATCCCAGAAGGCCGGCGGTGCCGGGCAGCCGGTGAGGTGCACGGCCCACATGATCGCGATCAGCCCCTCCGCCTGCGACGGCCCTGTCACACCGCGGCTCGCTGTCGTCGCGAGTGCTCCGATGAAGGAGGACAGACCGCCGGGTGAGTCGCCCGACTGCTGCTCGCTGGACTGTCGCCGCACCATCGACTTGAGGGCGAAGGCGGAGTTGCTCAGCACCGCTTGCGCCTCCGCTGGGGTGAGCTGGTTCTGCTGCAGCGCCTCCGTCGCCCAGCTGCGCACCAGGCTCATCACGTACGACTGCTGCACACCACTGTAGGCGCCGCCGAAGCCGTTGGGCCAGCGGAGGCGCAGCAGCCGGCTCGCCACGACGATCGGCACCCGGCGCTCCTCCACAAGGGTGCAGGCCTTGCGCACCAGTGTGCTGTTCTCCAGGTCGCTGAGTCGCAGGCCGCGCAGTCCGCGGTGCAGCTGCGCGATACGCTCTCGCGTCGCGACCGACGAGGACGCTGCCCGCTCCTCCAACCGCACTTGCTGCCGAATGTAGAGGGCGACCAGGTTCACGTATTCAGCGCACGCCTCCGGTGTCTCCGGCGAGTTGCCGCGCTCCAGCGCCGCGAGCAGCTCCTCCGTCGTCTTCACCCCCAGAATCTTCGAGATGCGGCGCCGCGCGGCGCGGTCCACCGGGAGCAGAAGTCGCCCTTCAGCGGAGCTGTTGCCAACGCCGATGCTGTAGGCGTACGGTAGAAGCCGCGACGCCAGTGTGCTGTGGCGCTGCTCCTCTGCGGCGGCGTCCACGGCATCGGTGGGAGTCGGCGATGGCACACTGTCGGACGCCTCCGTCCTCAAGCCGGTGTCCAGCGTCTCCTGCGCCAGCACCGCCGCATCGACGCTCGAGTGCCGGACGGGTGTGACCGCCGCCACCGCCGCCGCCGCCGCTGCGACAGCACTGCCACGGTGTGCCCCAGCAGCCCGCAGCGCGATGGTGGCCACGCGAGAGAAGACCCGGTGGGCCCGCATCGGTGCAGCGGTGAGCCGAATGGAGTAGTATCTGATGGTCAGTGCGGCGGTGTGCGCTGCTGCTGAACGGCGCGCGCCGGTGCGTCTGTCGATACCCGGGGAGGGATAACACAGATCCTGGGATGGAAGGGAGGACAGGGAAACGTGAAGGGTGGCTCGCTCCGCGTGCGTGAATGTGAGTGTAAGTGTGAGTGGGCGAGCTCTCCTTCCGGTAGGCGATGATACTGGAAGCTGTACACCACAGCGACGCCGTGTGTTTTGCGCCGAGTCCGCAGTGCAGTAGAGCGTGGAGACGGAGTGGAGGAAGGCGGTGGAGGAAGACGGTGGAGGAGGGACGGAGGTACGGAGCGCGAGGTCGGGAGGGGTCTGCACCGCTCTGCCAGAAGATGATAAGAGGACGTGGAGAGAGAACGAGAGACGAGGGGAGGAGAGGGAGGGGGTCTGTACTGCTTGCGGGCACCGCACGGTGAAGAGGATGCAGGGCAGCGAGGAGCGCACCTGCCGTCGTTCACTGAGAAGATACGTGTCCCTCACCGATGCCCACATTTTATGATAAAGGTGTGTCGAGGACAGCGAATGCAGATGTCCACTCTTCTCTACTTCGTCTCCTTCGTGTGCTCCGCAGCCGGCGTGAGAACACGTCCGGCTTCAGCATTGCAGTGAAGAAAAAAAAAAAAGGGAGAGACACGCCACACGAACATACAAGTGCTCTCACTCCTACAGTGCTCCCCACTCATGATGGACGACGAATGGGTGTCTTCGACTGTGGTCTTCATGGCCCAGACTGGACCCGTGTCCGTCGAGTTCTCGTGGCCCGGCACGGAAAAAAAAAAACCGGTTCTCCACGGTCTCCTCGTCTACAACAACTCCGCACGAGCCCTCAACTCTTTCATGAGTTCAACGTCGACTACACGGCGCGCCATGCGTACGTACCTTATTTCCCTCGCGGACTGGGGAAGAGTCGGATGTCCCGGGAAGATTGAAGTTCTCCTGGTGAATGATGACATCATCGAACTCCCTCGGGACAAGATAAAGAAACTCCGCTGGCTACGTGCGTCTGCTCTAAAAAAAACGAGGCACACGGCGAATCGTTGTTGAGTGTCCTCAACGACTACGTCGAACTCGGACGTAAAAAAAAGTGTAGCCATGGCACGCCGCCGACTGTCGTGGCGAGAGTTGGCCGACCTCTGGCACCAGATGGACATCCCCGAGACCGAAATGCTGCACCGGGAGATCACCCACACGGAGGCCGACCTCCAGGCCCTCTTCGAGAGCACGGCCATTGCTTTAAACCAGATGCAGGCATCCAAGATGTCTGTCGACGAAGGCGCGACGATCCGCCAGTTCCTTACCGACCTCTCCTCAAAGGTCGACCGGCTCTACACAAGACTAGAAGTCGCCGGACAGCCGCGACCACCGGCCGCACCCGCGCTGTCCCCGCACCACCTGCCCCGCAACCACCCCAGTTCCAGGCGTTTACGGACTTTTTAAACACGGAACTGGACATGCCTCCGGCACCAGCGGCACCCGCTTTCGAGCGCGCCGGGAAGGACTGCCGGTCGTGGCCGTTGTTGATCGGCCACCACACGCCACCCGCGGCGCTGAAGACGCATCTCCTGCAGATGCTGCGCATCAACCCCGCAAGTCCAGGATCGTACACCATGCAGGTGATCCTGGTATTAGTCACGATGACATTCGATGTGGCTTTCATCGGCTGAGAGACATCAACGCCCCAGAGAACAGGGATACTGCGGCCCTGTTGAACCGCATATGATCGAGTACATGCCCATCCAGACACGGTAATCGCGGGGGCTCACCCTCATGTACTGCCCGCCGCCGGAGGGAGCAGACGATGGACCCGCTCGCGCTCGCCATGTACCACGAGCAGGAGGCGGAGCTGGGAGCCAAATGCGTGGAGGTGAAGTCTGGGAACACCAACCGTCGCGGCTGGCAGAGCCACAAGAGTGGGCCAAAAAACGGCTAAAGCACATGCAGAAGCCCCCGTACCCTCAAAAATGAAACGCCGGCATCCTCGTCCGCCTTCTCTCGGAGCCGGTGCCGACCAAGAGGTGCCGCACCCCACGTCGACGTCGACGCGCTCGAAGGCAGCGCGCAGGAGGAGTTCCTCAAGAACATTTGGAGCACCTCAGCGACGTGGGCGGAGCTGCGCAGCCTCTGGACGCGCTTCTAGCTCTGTGCGACGGCGAACGAGATGCTGCTCGACCAGCACACGGCCCTCTTGTTTATCCACAACATGGATGTATCGCGATGCACGTCAAGCACACATATGCGCGCAACAGCATCGACATCCTGCGCAAGCCTGGCCAGCCACACGAGGAGCTGACATTGCTGGACACGGCGCTCCGTGCGAGGGGAGCTCCGATGCCGATGTCGCAGGCGAATCCGCTGCCGAGGAGCGACCTGCTCGGTATCATCTCGGAGGCGGACGCACTGACGGCGCGCCTCCTCATGTTGGTGTGGAAGACGGCGACTCGTTGGGACGAGATTCATCGTCTGAGGTTCGTTTGGTGGGGGGAGCAGCTCGAGGTGGCCCGTCGTCTGGGGGGGGGGCACCGGTTTGTTGACGTGCCTGCTGTAACACACGAGGCCTGGGCCGAGGTCCTCGTGGATCAGCCGTTGCCCGCCTCCGTTACATTCCATCTTCCCACGGAGGTCCCGAGCACGACTCCCACAAACGACGGAAGAAGAAACTGCCGCGCCGCTCCAACATCGCACGCGTGGGAGTGATGAACTACGCCCGCGGTGACATCGGAAGTGTTGCCCGAGAGACGAAAGGCGCTTGGAGGAGATTTCGAGTTGGATGCGAAAGTGCACTGCGAGATCTCACCGAAACGCACAGCGCTGCGGCGGTCTCCGCCACTGGTACACGCGCGTTGCACGACGCAAATGTTGTAGAGCAGTGCAGACCTCCCCACCCACTCACCCACCGGTGGGTGAGTGGGTGGGGAGGTCCGTGGTTGGCTCAGCCTTCACGGTGATGAAGGGAGAGAAGCACACATACTCTCAAAAAAAAAGAAAGAAAGCCGCCGTCGTGTCCCCCCTTTTTTTTTTGAATGGCGAGAAAGACAGTCGATACGCGCGGCTGAAGGAGCACGGTTACGAGGCAGAGATGGACGTGGTGTTGAGGCGTGGAGAGGGGAAGGAAGGAAGGGATGTCGAGCATATGTGTGTGGGCCGTCATTTGGTGCCGTGATCGACTGGGGCACGTCCGTATCTCTTTCTCTCTCTCTCCAGGTTCCCCTGCTTGTTGAGATTCTACCGCTGTTGTCTGTTGAGGGATGAGACCGACATGCAGTTCCAGAAAAAAAAAAAGGGAAGCCTCGACGGTGGGGGATGGGTGAGAGGAGTGCCGTCGTGCGTGAGGGCGGCGCAGACGACACCGTGTGTCAGCGAGTGCGCCGCGTTCCAGCGCTGTGGCCCTCGGCGAGCGTGCAGGAGCCGCACAGCGCACAGGGCTGCACCCCCACGCAGGTGCGGCCGCATCCGAGGCAGTTCCACAGCAGGCGTTCCACCCCGTCGCAGTCTTCCGGTGCTGGGGGCATGCTGAACAGCGCTGCCGCACTCGGTGAGGAAGCGGCGCGGTGCGGCCTGCACAGTCGCTCCCACTCGGCGAGGCGGAAGTGCGTGGCCACCACGTAGGTCTCGAGGCTCTCCGGACGTGAGGCGGGGGGCTTGAAGGTGTGGACGTGGCGGAACATAGCTCGGGTAGCGGCGACAACTTGCGGCGAGTGACACGACACAAGAACCTTGGAGACGAAGCAGACGGGCAGCATGGCAGGGGAGGCGCTGCCCCTCGCAGGCGTCTGTGAACTTTTGCGTGACTGCGGAGAGCGAATGTCCTCCGCGATGGTGTCTTGAGTTGGACCCAACTGCTGAAAGAGCTTGCCTGCCAGCAGCAGTGTGCTGAGCGCCATTTGGTTCTGCGCATAGGTGACGGAGAAGGTGTGCTGCCCCTTCACGACTGACACGCCGTCGTGAAGGACGGCATCCACGCACCGCCTCGGTCGCCGTGCTGGCCGCGCCGGCGATGGCATGTACGTGACGGTCGGCGGTGACGGGGACGAGCTGTGCTGCAAGGGTGCGCTGCGCACCGTCTCCAGGATGCGCTGGTGCTGCAGGATGTTGCCTCGCGCGACCACGAGGCCCGGCATCGGGTCGATGGGCCGCTGATCGATCGCGATGACCATCGGCGACACCAGAGGCGGCGCCGCATCACGGCGGCTCTGCATCTTCTGCAGCGCCACCTGAGAGAACCCGCCCGGCGCGGCGGCGAGGTCGACGACGGTGTCTGGGCGTAGGCGCTGAAAGAGCCGGAAGCGCTCCTCCAGCTCGACGAGCTTCCACGCCGACTGGCAGCGGTACACATGCGCCATAGCGCGTACCTATTCAAGTGCCGCGTCGAGAGGGGTGTGGAGGAAGAATGAAGAGAGTCGTTTCGTGTGTGTGTTTGTGTGGCCCCATGTATGAAGCCCGTGCGTGAGGAGAAGTGAGGGAGACGAACGAGTGTAGGAAGACGATGTTCGGCATCGTTGTCAGGGGGGCTGCCGTGGTGTGAAGAGATGCCTGATGCGCCTCTGCTTCTCCTCACGTGCTACAGCAGGACATGGCAAGGGGAGATGCTCCACGCCTCCTCTCTGTGCGGAGTGCAGCTCTCTCCTCTCCCTCCCTCTCCTCTCCTTCTGTATGCGTGCGACACGTCCCTCGCCCCTCTCCTTGCCTCACCTCTCTCTGACCTCCCCTTGTCGTCGACTCACTCACACGCACATGCACACGCACAAGTGCGAGCTCTGCTGTGACAACGGCAAAAACATATTGTCTTGACGTCCCCCACAGGAGAGTCCGACGCACGACAGCAACTTCGCCAAGTCACGAGAGAACAACCGAGAGAGAGAGAGAGAGAGGCATGGAGCTACCAAATGGGAAGTGTGCGTGTCTGTGTGTGTGTGTGTCACACGACGGTGGCACACAACTGTATCGTTTTCCTCTTTTTTTTTTTCTCTCTCTCTTGAAGAGCGATGACAGAACTCACGCGTCGGAATGCGTCAACAAACACACGCCAACACGTACAGATACACTAACAAACACGCACATACACACGCACAGACACAGAAACAAACATAGACGCATGCATACATGGTTCGACAAGGAAGTAGCGGTTGACAGGATGTGTTTTGTGTTTTGTGTGAATCTGCGTGTACGTCTGTGCGGGAGAGACTGGGAGGCCACCACATTCAGCTCTATTCCTCCACAACACCCCTCTCTCTCTCTCTCTCTCTCTCTCGCTCTTCTCTCTCAAGACATACACGCACATACACATACTCACACTCGCACATACACGCCAGGTCCACCATGAATGAGATAGAGAACAAAACAAAAGAAACAGAGAGAAAGAGAGACGGAGAAGAACACAAACAAACACACATACACACACACGCGGAGGGGGTGGATCTATGAAGCTCTGGGAGGAGGTCAGTGGTGGGTGGTCGTCGGTGCCGCAGCGGTGTCGGCGCCGGTAGGGAGGTGGACCTTACTCCCCACCACCCGCCACTCCATCTCCACATTCTGTTCTTCTTCTATACACAGGTGCTACTCGAAGGAGGTCAACGGCCGCAGAGCTCCGAGAAGCTCGGCGAGGGTCGCGCTCGTGTCGGTGTGCGTGTCGCCGGTGGCGGTCAGCGGTACCCCGTCGTGCAGCATCGTCCACCCCCGCAGTCGCATCGACGTGATCGCTGGCCACAGCAGCAGCGGCAGCGGCGACGACACCGCTGCCACGACACCAACGTCTTCTGTGTCGGGGTCGCCGCCAGCGCGGCTCTGCACGGCGCGCAGAAGCATGTGACTCGCTGCGGCGATGATGCGGGGGTGCGGCTCCGACCTGCGTCCGTAGCTGGGTAGCGCACCGCCGCTGCCACCGCTGCCGCACCACACAGGCGACATGGTCATCATCCCGTGCTCCACGCACAGGGAGGCCGCCGGCGCAGAGGACGCGGCGGCCGATGCGGAGGGAAGGCAGAGCCGCCCCGCAATCGTGAGCGGCCGCTCCTGCAGGGTGTGACACTGCGGCCGACGCGACGCGCCGTGTGGACTCCGCGAGAAGGTCTGACCGGCAGCGGGGGAGGAAGAGCAGGAGGAGGAGGAGGTGGGGGTGACCGCGTCGAGGAGGCGAGGTGCCGGGTGCGAGGACGCGTGGATGCCGACGTGCCGGCGAGCCAGGAGGCCGGCCGTGTCTGCCGCTGCCAAGACGGGTGAGCGGTGGAGCTCTGCATCGCGCAAAGAGGCGGTCTCAGCATCCGACGCACGCGACGCGCGGCGGCGCTCCTCGCGGTGGCCGGTGCGCTGCCGGCGCCGCTGCCGCTCCTCCACCTGGCGGACGAGGCGAGCGAGCTCATACTCGTACAGCTGCTCCACTACGCTGGAGAAGGGGTCCACCGGCGCGTGCAGCTGCGCCAGCACCTCGTCTGCCGTGTGGCTGCCGCTCGAGGCCTCCCACAAGAAGCGCATCAGCCGCTTCAACGAGCGCACGTCGCCGGGCACAGCGGCCGAGTCCTCGTCACGGTGGAGAAGAAAATCTGGGGCACTCGAGAACGTCTCCAACCACTTCACCTCGCTCACGTTCTGCGGCGCACACGACAGTATCACGCCGGGAAGGCACGCCGAGACGTGGTCGACCAGCAACTGAAGCAGGCCAAGGCAGAACACAGCCACCTCCACCGCAGCAGCAGAGATGCTCGACCCGCCGCCACGGTCGTCGTCGTCGTCGGTGGGCCGGTGCAGCCGCGCCGCGGTCTCGCTGAGCCACGCCGGTAGGGACTCCGTCGGGTACACGTCAGCGTCGGCCCGCGCACCGCCGAGGCAGCCCCACTTGACGCGCACCGAGGCGGCGGTGTTGCCGCACAGAAAGAGCGCCGTTGGAAGTGGGCAGCCGTGGACGAGGCCGGCATGGTGGAGCACGCGCAACCCGCGCAGACCCTGTGTGACGACCTGATGCCAGAAGGCACAGTCCAGTGCACTCCCGGAGAGGAGACACGACGGTGCGTCGTGCGGCGCACGGTGGCTGCGTCGGTGCACCAGCTCGTGCAGCGAGCCGCGTGGGAAGTACTCGAGCTGCAGGAGATGCACCTCAGGCCCTGTGCCGTCCAGCGGGGGCGTGCACACGCCGTAGTAGCGGACGAGGAGGTCCTCCGCCTCCAGCCGGTCCACCGCCGACAGCGACGGCGCAGCGGCAGTCCCTGTCTGTTTCACAGGAGCGCCGATCGACAGTGTGAGGCACCGCAGCTCCGCTGCGTTGAAGGCGGCGGCGGGCACCTCCTTGACGACGTAGGGCTGCCCGCTGAGGCGGTGCACCGCGAGCCACGCCACACCGTTCGTCTCCACGTACAAGGGAATGGGGCGATGAGGCGGCACAGGCGCGGCGTCCAGCACGTCGCCACCGCGGCTCGACGGTGCCACCGCGTGCATAAACTGAAAGACGTGGTGGGCCTGGAAGCGGTCGCCGGCCACCTCCTCCTCCTCGCTCGTGGCCGTCGTCTCCGCCGGGTCCGCGAAGGCCTCCATCACGAGCGAGCCGAGCACCACACCAGCGCTGCGCGACGAGAGGGGCCGACCTGCACCCGCCACCGTCGGCGTCGGTGTCCCACGCATCCAGGCCGAGTCGGAGGAGCGGCGGACCCCCGGCGACTCTCGCGCCGGTGAGCGCCACTGCCGCAGCGCCGGGGCAGGAAACTGCAGCCGAGGCGTGTCGTTCACGAGGCAGGCGAGGTTGAGCGACGGCACCAAGGACGCGACTGCCACCGCCGGCTCGCCGCGCTCCAGCATCTGCGGTGCGACGGCCGTGGTCGAGACCTGGACAGCGTCGACCAGCCGTGCAGGACTCGGCTGCCTACTGGCGCAGGCGCCAACGTTGGCGACGGTTTGACGCAGGCAGTTGGGGGAGCCGTGGCTGCTCCAGGCGCTGTCGTGGCTCTCCTCGCGAGGATCGAGTGGGGCCCCAGCATGCACGTGGGCCGCAGGCCCGCCCACCCCGCCGTCTGTCGGACCAGACAGGTGACTCTCCTCGTCGCTGTCCCCCGCGTCGCTGAGATGCAGCTGGCGGTCTGCACACGGCGTCGCGCCGCCTCGGTGGGACAGCACAGATGTCGCACACTCCACGGCCGGGCAGCGCGGCAGCGGCGACGCTTCTTCGCTGCTGCTGCTGCTGCTGCTGCCGGATGTGACGCGGCCGCTGCGGTGCTGCGGCCCGTCCGGGGATCGCGGCCGCGGTGTCACGGCGCGGCGTGGTGTGCCGGAGGAGTCCGCGGAGGAGGCGGCTGCCGATGTGCCGTGGGGAGGCGTGCCGTGCGATGCCGCCGCCGAGCCTGTCGCGGGGGACGCCGTGGTACAGAAGAGCGACTGTGCCGCGAGTGGGGCGATTCGGGGTAGCACGAGCTGGCTTGGGGAGCCGAGGTGGATCGCTGCGGGGGTGGGAGGGGAGACGAGCGCTGGATGGCACTCACAGCGGGGCACCTCTGCGTCCGCTGGAGAGAGGATCTGCGGGGACGCGGAGGTCGGCGACCGTGGCGCGGCGGACTGCCTCGCGCGGCTGTGTGACACCCCTGCAGGCTCCGCTGACCTGACCGCCTCCGACTCAGGCAACGCGCTCCACGCGTGTCCCTCCGCTGTTGTGCTGCGGAAGCCGGCGGAGAGAGACAGCGTCATGGGGGAGGGCCGCGGTTCTGTCGCGTGGCGGAGGAGTGCCAGAGACGCCGGTGAGCCGCAGGACGGGTGCATCTCTGCCTCTGCGCTGTGCGCCACCGCTGGCGGATGGAGGGGGGCCGGCACCACGTGTCCGTAGAGCACGACTGCTGCGTCGGGGCGGACAGCTGTGGTCTGCAGCCCCGCCACAAGCACGAGCTGCCGCTCAGAGAGGCCGTTCTCCGACACTGGAGAGTCGCAGGCGCCGCCAGGGAGCTCTGGCGCTCCGTGCTGTGCAAAGGCGGTGGCATACGGCTCGAGAGTGCGGAAGAGGCTGAAGGGGTTGCGGCTCGGTGCGAGGTAGTCGCGCTCAGCCTCATCGTCACGCACAGGAGACGGACAGACGCGGAGGTGAGAGGCGCTGCTCACCGCGTCGACGGGGTGCAGACTGGCACCGGGAAGCGGGAGTCGCTGGCACTCGAAGCTGTGGCTCCGTACTTTGGAGCGGAAGGACTGCGACGGCGTTGTCTGGCGCGAAAAGGCGTGGCGCGCGGACTTCTGCGGCGTGATGGGCTGCGAGAGCATCTGTGAGCGGTAGCGCGAGTGCGAGTGCGCGTGGCTGCGCTGCGTCAGGCAGCTGTCGTGCAGCCCCAGCGGCCCCGGCGTGCGGTTGGTCACCGGCGTGTGCGGCGACTTCGGGGTGCTGCACCGGTCCGCCTCCTCGTGCGACGCGGACGCCATCGGGGTGGTCGCGGTGGCCCCTCCAACCCTGCCGCCGACGGAGAGGCCGGAGAAGCTCGCGGCGGCAGCGGAGGAGGCGACGGAGAGGCTGCGGCTGATGGACCGCACCGCTGACAAGTCGCGCGGCGTGTGAGGGCTTGTGGGGATGTGGTGCGGGGCGTCGTCTACCACGCGTCCGGTCGCCTGCAGTGGCGCTGTCGTGCAGCGGGCTGCGTAGCTCGGGGTGCACCACGGAGCGCTGTCGGCACTCGCGAGGCCCCACCGTGCTGTCTCCGCCGCGGGTGCCGCCCACGTGCCTGTGCCGGACGGCAGCCGTTGTGCGTGCAGTGGGGCCGGAGTGGCGAAGAGGGGAGTGCCGGGGAACACCTGCGTGTCCATCTCGCCGGCCGGTGCCTTGTAGATGGCAGAGGCGCGGCCCACGAGCGACCGCAGCGGCGTGGTGGCGCTGCCCGCACCGGCGGAGGTGTCGAAGGCGCGCGTCACCTTCCGCTGCAGGGGTGGAAGGGGGCTGCTGGGTGAGCTGTAGCCGTCTGCAGTGCTGCCGGCACGCCGGAAGAGCGCCATCGACTGGCGTTGGTGTGGTCCATCGAACTCCATGAACACGTCAGTGGCCAAGTCCGCCTGCGAGGGGGACACGAGCGCGACGTCGGTGCGTAGGCTGTGCTGGCTCGGAGAGAGTGCGGCGGGCTCGTACAGACCGTACTGGACGCCGAAGATGCCTCGCTTGGCGACACCGGCAGTCGGCTCCGATGGGGGTGGTGTGCTGCCTATTCCCTGGCTGGCGGAGGCGGCGGCGGCGGTGTCGTCGTCGAAGAGGGACCGCCGCACACCGCTGCGATGGTGGCGGGCGCTGTCGGGGTTGCCGCTGCCGTCGCTGTCGTTGTTCTCGTCGGCAGTCACGTCGGCGCTGTTGTCGTCGTTCCCTGAGTGCACGCTGGAGAGCGGTGACAAGTACAAGAGGTGGTCGCCGTCCCCAGCGCCTCCTCCTCCTCCTCTGCTACTGCGATGCAGCGCGTCGGCGAGCCAGGCGGATGCGCTGTTGGGGCTCGTCGGGTCCACAACGACAGGTGGAGTGGACGTCCCCACCACCGCCGCCGAAGACGGAGCCCCGAGGCGACCGCCGATACGCGTGTACTTCGGTGGGGGGCTCAGCGCTGCCACCGTCGTCCCCACCGCGGCCACTGCGCGTCCCGACACCTCAGGCTCCGCAGCGGCAAAGAAGGCCTCGTCTAGGTTGACCGACACGCCGGCGGAGCGGCCGGTGACGCGCTGCTGTGGCGGGGAGCTGTGGCTATCGGGCTGCATCGTGTCGTTCGTGCGCGACGTCGTGTACGGCGAGCCGCCCTCGCTCCGCCGCGACAGGGTAGAGCTCTCCGCCGCGGACTGGCTGGACACCACGTTGCGCGCTTCGCGGCGGGCCGGCGAGGCGTCTTCGCCCCTGTGCGTCTCGCTGTCGGCGGAGAAGCGGCGCTGCGAAGGGTGGGCGGAGGAGGAGAGCGGCGGCACGTGCTTCAGCGTCTTGTTCGACCACTCCGACATCGGCGACGGCCCGCCGGAGAGGATGGAGGAGAGGAAAAGACTGTCCGCATGCAGCGGCGGCACCGCAGCAACACGGCCGACCGGACTCGTCTTCTCCCCATGTGCACTGGTGGCGTTGGCGGCGACGGCCTCCAACAACGACGAGTGCTCCTCCGCCATGCGCGAGCGCTCGGCGGCGAGGAGGCGGGCGGTGGTGCTGGGCTGATGCGGCGACGTCACCGACCGCACCGGTGAGCCGTTCAGCGAGGTGACGGAGAGCTGCATCGTGGTGTACAGAACTAGAGAGCACGACAACGGTTGTACTGCAATGCACCGGCACACAGAAGCGACGAAGCAAAAGAAAGAAACAACAACAACAACAGAAAGGAAGCTGCGCGCGCGGGTGTACTTCCCCTCCCCTTATGTTCTATTCCTGCGTCCCCTTCCCCTCTCTCTCTCTCTCTTGGCTCGTCGACTCGAGTCAGGAGACAGAGGAGAAGGGAGACGGACAAGACTGTGTGGGGGGTCCTTTCGCGTGACAGCGCTGAATGAGAGCCAAACGACAACAACAACAAAAAAAAAGAGACGAACGTGGGCGGTGCTGACGGTGGCACACTCAGAGAGAGAGAGAGGGAGAGAGACGGCGAGAAAGAGAAAGAGAGGCAGCCGGACAGATATAAAGATGCGTGTGCTGTGCGTGTCGACAGTCCGCTGTGCAAGCAAGTGAGGAGTAGAAGAGATGAGTGAGAGGGGGGGGGGGGGGGAAGAAAGAGGTCTGCAAAAAACACACAACACCAACAACAACAACAACAAAGTGGACTATAGAGTGTGGGGGGCAAAAAAAAAGACGAGCTCCCGCTTCCTCAGACTGCGGCAGAACCAAAAAAAACACAGGAGAAACAACAACAGAAGATCAACTGAAAAAAAAAAAAGGTCTATGCGTGAGGGAGGGTGAGAGTGTGTATGTGCGTATGAGGGGGTTGGGGGTGCTGGTGGTGAGCACAGCCGGCACTCGCCTTCACAGGACGGAGAACAACTCGTCGGTAGTGATGGCAGGTGCAGGAGAAGAGAAGGAGAGAAGGAGGGAACGACAAGGTGCACGGCACTCGATCAGAGACTGACAGCGGACGGGGGGTGTGTGTGTGTGTGTGTGTGGAGGGGTGAGTGGGTGAGCGATGCAGCCGGAGGAAGTCAACGAGACACAGTTCAGAAGCACACAGACACACACGAAAGAAAGAGAGAGAGATGAATTGGTAGATAGGCGCAAGACGTGTGTGTGTGTGTGTGTGTGTTTGTGGGCTCGGTTGGTTGGTAGATAGAGAGAGAGAAAGAGGAGGAAGGGGAGACGAAGACGACAGGATCTGAGTACCTCAGCGGGAGGCTCTGATGATAACGGAGAAAGAAACAGAAAGACGGTGTGTGAGATGAAACAGGGGGGAAGGGGGAGACACACACACACAGAGACACACAAACGATGAGCGGTGAGCACCACTCCACGGCAGTGAGAAACAAAAAGAAAGAAAAAGAAAGAAAAAACAACAAAGAAGAATCAGCACCAGTGATACAGCAATGATCCACGAAGCCCTTGGCAGACACACACGCAGAAGGGCAGGGGGAGATGGGAGGAAGGTCTCTCTCCCACTCACACACACACAATCTCTTCCCGCCTTCCTCCACAGAGTGCGTCCCACCTGACAAGTTCTATGACAGTCCAGATGACGAGTTGTACGAGAGAGAGAGATGATACGATGGGGGACACAACTGAGAGGTGATGGGCGGGAGAGGAAAGACAAAGAGAGAGAGAGGAGGAGAGAAGCAGAAACGCACAACACACAGACAGACAAACACACGAGAAGGCAAAAAAAAAAAAAAGGAGGAGGTGCAGCAGTACCACCTCTTCTGGCAGCGGATGCACAACAGGCACACACACACACACACACACGCAGACGCACTGACAGAGGCACGAACGCCAACACACAAAACAAACAAAAGAGAGAGACGACGTGCGTCAGCGTGGAGGGCAGCGAAGGGGATTCGTGTCTCTGTGTGGGCTACAGTGCACACACAGAGCAGAGTCAGCACCGGAAGAAGAAGGTCGATGCCGGTACAAGGGGGGTGTTTGTGTGCGGTGGTGGTGGTGGTGATGGTGACGGCAATTGGTCGCTGGTGTATGAGATCTGGAGGTGGTACGGCAAGAGCGACAGAAAAAAAAAAAGAAAAGAGAAGAAACAGGTAGTGGTGGTAGTGATGGTGGATTCTATGATGGCGTGACGCACAAGGAGGAGAGGAGGCAGGCGGGGGGACTGAGTCGCGTACGCTGAGCCCCGCTCGACACGGCGATCTCAAATGATCAAAGACGTGTTGCGAGTAGAAGTGGAAAAAAAAGGCAACGTGCACTGTGTGTGTGAGTGTGAGTGTGCGCCGAGGCGAGACGTGGTGGTGTGCTTCTCCGGGATTCTAGAGAGTTGCGCACGGACGGACGAGGGGGGCGGAGAGCGGGTGAGATGCACCGCGGCAAACCAGATGGAGAGGAGGAATGAGAGTAAGAGAGAGGGGGGGAGGGGGAGGGAGTTGTACATACAAGAGAGAGAGAGAAATGAAAGAGTAGCACGGACACACGTAAGACACACACACACACACGCAGGTGCACTCAGGCGAAGTGGATCCACACACTGGTGGCAGGGGAAAAAAAAAAGTGGTGAGCTTGGCGCACACAGAGCAGATAGAGGGAGGGGGGCAGTATCAATTGTGTCGCTGAGTTGCTGAGCTTGCGAGGGTTTGTGTATGTGTGCTTGTGTGACTGTG
This sequence comes from Novymonas esmeraldas, assembly GCA_019188245.1. Lineage (NCBI taxonomy): Eukaryota > Euglenozoa > Kinetoplastea > Trypanosomatida > Trypanosomatidae > Novymonas > Novymonas esmeraldas. Next base: position 40,805 of record JAECZO010000048.1, on the reverse strand, counting down.
TGACTGTGTGTGCCGGTGTGTGCGGAAGAGAGGAGATGACGCGGTCGAGAAACCGAGGCGACTGATACAAGCGAGAGGTGCCACACTCCAGTCCTGCGCTTGCGTACGCAGGACTTGCAGGGGAGAGAGAGCTCGGCACTGCGAGGCGATGCGGCAGGTTGCATCAAAGGACGGCACAGAGTCCGTTCATGAGAGAGACCAGCAAGTGAGACGGAGGAGGCGAGAGGAAGTGGAGAGGTGGAGGGGGGGTCACAGCACTGTTGCCCGGAGGAGAGCGCAGCAGTCGAGAGCAAGAGAGAGCGACTGAGGAAGCGTTGGTGAGGAGCATGTGTGACACATGTGTGCACGCTGGAGTCCATGACGGACACACACTCACACACTCACATGCGCAAACAGGTTCCACCGCTGCAGTGTTCTCACGCTTGTGGAGGCGTAGTCTGTGGGTGGAAGAAGGCGCACCGGAGACTCGGAGGGGGCACAGCTTGTCCTGCACACTGCAGGCGGTGAGGGGAGAGAGAGGCATAAAGGAGAATATGGGTCTTCAGGGGTGTACTCGGGTGTCGCTGATACGCATCTACAGTTCTAACAGATACAGACAAACACAAGCACACAGACACACACATCCACGTCGCTGCTGTCGTGTGGAGAGAGACGAGGGAGACGAGAGGAGGGGAGCACCGACCGGAGCGTGGTGGCCAGCAGTACAGACAAGAGAAAGAGAGAGAGGAGCGCCACAGAAAGACAAGCTCTCTATCGAATGAGGAAGCAGTGTCAGTGTCAGTCCTCACGTTGGAGACGAGGGAGGTGAGGGGTGGGAAGCTGATAGGCGAGGGAGACGGACGGCGCAGACTCACACGCCACGAAGCGCCACAAATCAGAGGCGCTGCTGGAGTCTTGACCACCGCATCTCCTCTGCCCTGCCCTGTCCGTCTAGCTCTCCTCTCTCAAACTCCCCCTCCCGCTCCCCCTCGCGCTGCGCCGCCTGAACCCCAACGCTACGCCGCGAGCGCGTGGAAGTACTGCTGCACCACCTGCCGCCACTCCTCCCGCGGCGCGTCCATGGCATGATCCACGTTGTCCACCGCTGCGTAGACGAGCATGCAGAGAGTAGAGAAGTCGAGCAAAGGAATGCGACTCGACGACACGATCGGGATCACGACGTTCACGGCGAACGACAGGAGCAGCAGACGGTGCGTGAGGTGCATGGCATCTGCTTGCGCGTCCGGTGCGAGACCCTCATGGCCCAGCGCGCCATCGTCCATGGTGCCCGGCTCTCCATGGATGCCAGCAGCACCGCCGCGAGTCCCGCACCACGAGGAGGCGTGCAGCGCTCGACTTGCGGCGGCGGCGTCCAGCAACGACTGCAGCGGCGCTGCCGTGCCATGGAGAAGCGCGGCTCTGGCGTGCTCGATGGCGGCCAGTTCGCCCTCGAACAGACGAGCCAGTGACGGCAGAAACTCCAGCACGATAGTGCCCTGGCGCTTCAGGTCCATCACGTCGAACACCTCTCTCAGCACCCGACTGCGGCGCACGGCTTTCCTGGGCAGCAGCGCGGCGAGCCTCGCCGAGAGCGGCGCCGTTCCCCGGTGCGCGCGGGCCGGTGACCACGTGCGCGGAAGGGAGCGTTCGCGCGAGTCGAGCTCTCCTGGGTGGACAAGGACGGCCCCGCCGCCACCACCACTACCGCCGCCTCCGTGCACCACTGCTGCGGTGGCGCGCTGGCGGAGCTTCGTTGGCGAGAGGGTGTGGGCCACCGCTCCGTGTGGTTTTGTAGCTGCAGCAGCGTCGGCGTCGAGTTGCGCACGCACCAGGTCGAAGAAGCGCTCCACCTGCGCTGCGGTGAGGCGCGACCCGGTCACGAAGTACAGGTCCACGGCGGAGGTGTCGTCGCGGCCCCGGTAGGACGGCGAGCCGTCGTGGGTGCCCTGCCGGCCTCCTCGCGAGGCAACGGAAAGGCGCGGGGGCCAGAGGAGCCCCAGCATGTCGGCCACCGAGGCAGCTGCCGCGGACTGCAGAAGGGTGACCGGCGACTGAGCGCCGGGGCGTGGTGTCGGCTGCGGCGGCGCAGCGCCAGGCCGCACCGCAGCGGAGGAGGAGGGGGCGGTCGCAGACCTGGCGGTGCCATCGCCGCGCCGCGCACTTCCTGGTCGCGACACCGGCGACGGCCCACGTGTCTCAGCCGGTGTCGGTGCACCGCGCCTCCCACTTCCCTTCGCAGCGGCGCCGTAGCCGCTCGACACGGGTCGGTGCGTCTCCTGCGCTCGGGTGGCGGCGCCACCGCCGTAGCCGACGGCCCTTGGCGTTGGCTGCGGCACGAGACTCCTGCTCATGGGGGCGGGCACACGAGTTTCCACGGCGGGTGGGAGAGGGCCCTCCAGCAGCGTACAGTCCAGCCGCCGCGCGATGGCGATGCGCCGGCGCAGCTCCACCAGCTCCGCGCGCTGCTGCTGGTTGAACTGGCGCCACTGCTCCGCCTCCTCCAGTGTGCCGCTGACAGACATGCCGCCGCCGGAGCGGGACGCAGCGGCGCCATGAGCGTGGCGGTGGTGAAGACTGTCGTGGTGGCGCCGGTAGAGCTGGTTCTCTGCCTGCTGGCTCGTCAGGTAGCCCTGCACGGAGCTGTGCGCCGAGCCATGCTGGGTGTGGGCGGGGAAGGCCGCTTGGGTGACCCGCACGGGTGAGACGGCGGCGGACGGGAGCTCAGTGGAGGCGTGGCTGCGGTGGCCGGTGAAGAGCGGCTCCGGCGGCGACTCGGTGGACGCGGTGCTGCCCTCCTCCGTGGCGAGTTTCTGATTGGGTGACGCGCCGGCGGTCCGGCTCGACGCGGACTCCTTCGACCGCCGCTGCGGCTGCGAGGAGGACAGCTGACGGCCGTGGTGGTGGTGGGCGGCGGCGCGGGTGTCCTTCTTCGTGGGCATGTTCCGCTCGCTCACGGTGGTGGAGCGGCCCTTCCGCGACCCGCCGGCTGAGGAGACCGACATCGCCCGTGCAGCCTGGGCGGCGAGCGGCGTAGCGACGGTGACCGGCTTGTACAGCGGCGGGTGCGTGGCGCTGCGCGACGGCGAAAGGTCCCCCTCCTCCAAGAGTGGTGTCGGGCTCTTCTTGCGAGGCTGAGGCAGACGGGAGTGCTGCTTCACCGGCACGGCCTGCCGGAGGCGGTTCATGACGATCGTCTTCTTGGCCGGTCGCGACGTCGGCGCAGAGGAGCCGAGCACCCCACCGGCGCCTGCGTGACTGCGCAGCGTGTCGGTCTGGCTGCAGGCGAGCACATCGGGAATTGGCGACGACGTTGGCGTGAAGCTGTGGCTGAACACCGGCAACTTGTGCGAGGTGAGGGGCGGGCTGCCGCGCTCGCCGAACAGCGGGTCGGAGCGCTCCGTGACGCTCTCGTTGTCCGTGTTTTCCTGGTCGAACTGAATCGACGGACTCGCGGGCCGCGACGGCGGGCGACTCTGGGCAGAGTGCGAGCGGTGCAGCGGTGCCGCCTTCGGAGTCCCGGTGTCGCGCTTGACCAGCTGCCCAAGGGAGACGCGGCGCGGCGGCCCCCTGCCGTCCGTGTCGTCCTCCACCATGAAGGCGATGCTGCCGTTGTCCGTGAAGTCGCCCGCGGCGCTCTCCGCGATGGAGTTGGACCGCCCCGCGCGCCGGCCAGGGAACATGCCGCTGCTGCTGCCCATCGCGATGAACGCCTTGGATGGGTGCGGGGTGGCGCTGCTGTGGCTCTGCATCACGCCGCTGTCGTCCTCCACCTGGAAGGCGATGCTGTCGTTCGTCACCATGGAGTTGCCCGCTGCGGCGGCCGCGGCAGCCGCCGCTCCCGTCAGGGGTGCCCGTCCCGCCGGTGCGCGGGTGCCGCCGGTGACCGCCGGCGTGGCGCGCTTCTCCGTGTGCGGGTGAATCGGCGGGGAGGAGCCCAGCTCGCCTCCCTCGCCACCGTGGTCGAAGAAGCTGATGCTGCTCTCTGTTGTGACGGCGCCGCGGGTGGCGGACCCCGGCGCTGCTGTCTTCTCCGCCGGCGTCGCTGCGCGCAGGCTCATCCGTGCCTTGGGGCCCGGTGACGTGTTGCGACTCCCGGGCTCCGAGTTGAATTGAATGGAGCCGCCGCTGCCGGTGCGGCTCAGCCGCCGCGGCGCTGGTGCGGCGGCGGCGGCGGGACTCGACCGAGCGACGGGTGCGGGTGGCGTCGCGGACGGTGCGCCGCCGCCGCGCATCGGCGTCCCCGCGACGGAGCCGTTGTCCACGGCGAAGAAGATGCTCTCGTTGTCGGAGAACTCGGACGCGGTGTCGGCCTTCGCCTGCTTCCCAGGGGTGGTGGGGCGGGCTGGGTGGGCGGCAGCGGAGGTCGTACCCGCCGCCGTGTTCGGTGAGGAGCTGTGCAGCGGAGGCTTCGCCGGCGCCGTCTTCGCCGGTGGTGGGCTGGGCGGGTGCAGCCGAGGCATCGTCGTGATGCGCGGCCGCGTCGGCGCCGCCGCGGGTGCGTCAGTGCGCTGCCGTGGTGGTGGCGGCGAGTCCGTCTCCTCCACGAAGGCGAGCGATTCGGTGTCGCTTTGCATCGTTGACGCAGCAGGTGCTGTAGCTCAGCGAGCACTCCTCCCCGTCGCGGACTGCTGCGTGCGAAGGCGGCGACGGCGGTATATAGAGGGAATGAGAGAGTGGTGTGTGGTGGGAGGTGAGGTGTGCCGAAGGGAGCCTCGGCGTTGGTGCTAGTGTGCACAGAAGCTCCACCTGAGCAGAGAGGACAGAGAAAGGAGAGGCGGAGCGGGAGGGGAAAGGAAGAGAGCGGGTGCGGCAAGCTGTCAAAGGAGGTCGATGCAGACCCAGCATACGTTGTCCAGACGGCGGAGGACGTCGTTGACGCTCCACGAGGCTGAGCAAAGCAGCCTCGGCAGCGAAGGTCGATGTGTGTCATTCCTATTCCCATTGATAATCACAGCGTCGTGCATCCGCGTTCGTTCAAACAGCAACAAAGTCGGAGAGAGAAAGAGAGAGAGGCAGATGGTGGTCGTACGAGCTGGAAGAACGTGTGAGACGCGTTCCACGTACTCGTTTCCCACTGACTTTGTTGAGTGTTGGTAGTAGTCCTCACTGCTCATCCAGGCTTTTTTGTGCTTTCTCTCTCTCTCTCTCTCCGTATCTGCACGCTCAAACAGATGAAAGTGTGAGTTGCAGTTTGCAGATCAACACAGAGCCTGTCTGACAGAGGGCGAGAGAGAGAGTTGCACACCTATCCACGTCGCAACTCAAGGAGACCACACACACACGCACACGAAAGAAAAGAAAAACAACGAGGCAACACAGCTACAGACAACCGCAGGGTGAGGGTGGAGAGGAGAAGAGGGGGAAAAGGAAGAGGAACATCCAGAGATAGAAACAGAACAACAACAACAACGACAACACAAGAAGATGTGCGCACGACGGAGACGCGGGCACAATCGCAGCACCACTCGTACATTGGCCGTGTGCCGAAATCTGAGCCACGTAGCAAAGGAGGGGGGAGGAGAGATTCAACCTCTCTCTCATTCACACGTGCATGCCGGTTTTCTGTGGTCTGCAACAGAAAGAAAACAAACCTGTATGTGTGTGTGTGTGTGTGAGGGCGTGAGGAAGGGCGATGGCTACTGTTCTCATCAAAGAGAAGAAGAAGAGAGAGTACGTACAGGAGGGAAACGAGAGGACACGGAGGAGAAGCGGAGAGAGGGCTGGGGAGGGGGGTGTGTGTGTGTATGCGTGTGTGTATAAGTTCTCTGTGTGTGTGTGGGTGTCTGGAAAGAGAGAAAGAGAGCCAGATGGACAATGGTCGTCGTGTGGGAGAGAGAGAGAGAGACGTGTTACTCGATGAAAACAGCGGGTGTGCGAGGGAGAGCTGAGGCGGAGGTCGCTCTCGGTCTCCGCCTGCGCCCCGCACATATCTCTCTCTCCCCGCCGTCACTCTCACCGCTCCCGTCACACGACACAGTGAAGTAAACAGTCACCGGTGTCTCCATCTCTGTCGCCGACTCCTGCTGACGAACTGTTCAGCATCACACACACACATCGTCTGCAGCCATGGCGTAGCGGCTAGTACTGGTAGTGCGGCTGCGGGGCGTAGCCCTGTGGGGGCGGTTGTGCGTAGTAGCCCTGCTGGTTCGGCTGCTGCTGCGGCGGGTAGTAGCCCGGCTGCGGCGGGGGTGGGCCGGGCTGGTAGTAGCTGGGCTGTGGGGGCGGCGGGCCGGGCTGGTAGTACCCCTGCGGTGGCGGGGGCTGCTGCTGGCCGTATTGCATGGGCTGCGGCGCATACTGCTGCTGCTGCATGTACTGCGGCTGCTGCATGTACTGCGGCTGCTGCACATACTGTGGCTGCTGCACATACTGCGGCTGCTGCACATACTGCACCTGAGGCTGAGGGGCGTACTGTATCGGCTGAACCTGCGGCTGCTGCTGCTGCTGCACGTACTGCCCGGGCTGAGGCTGCGAAGGGTTTGCTGTCAGCTGCGCCGTGAGCTGCTGCGGCTGGGCCTGCTGCGGTGGCCCGGACGGCGGCGGCGCGGTCTTCTGACCGGGACGCCACGTGCCGTCCTCGATGGCGCGCTGCACCGGGTCGCGGCTGATGTCCGTGGTGACCATCCACTGTTCCTCCTGCTTCGGGGTCCCGCCGAAGTCGACGGCGAGGATGCGAACACGCAGTTCCGCCTCCGTCTTGGACTTCTCGAGTATGTACCACTGATCCTTCACGATACCCTTGGTGAGGCCGGCGACGGAGAGGGTGTAGTAGCCCATCAGGTCATCGTTGTACGTGCACTTGTTCCACACCTCCATCCGGATCTGCGTGCTCATCTCGTCCGGGATCTGAAAGCGGAACGTCTCATTCCACTCTGGGTTCAGATTGTTCTGCACCACCTGTGTCTTGTACTTCTTGTCGCCCATGGTGATCCGCACAAACGGGTCCGGCATGCCAATCAGCTGCCCATCATGCAACTTGCGCGCTGCGCAGACGGTCACCTCAATCTTGCCCATCCCTGTGAGACGGAGTGTGTGAAGAGAAGAGGGAAGAGGAGGAGGGGGGGGGGGTGTATTAAGTGTGTGTGTGTGTGTGTGCGTGTGGGGGCGTTGATATGTGTGTTCCGTAGCAGAACGCAGAGTGTGGCGCGATTCTGCAGATGAGACACGAAATGGGAGACAAACAGTCCGATGTAGAGAGGGAGGGAGGGAGGAGAGGGGAGACAGAGAGGCGGGTGGCTGCGTGGGGCACGGGATGAGGGGTTTGCTTCCACGCACCGTCACGGTGGTGAGACAAGGAGGGACAGACGTCGAGGGGAGAGGGGAGAGGGGGGAGGAGAGAGAGAGAGAGACGATGCCGTCGCTTCCCTTTGGCTGCAGAGTACCGGCACTTCGCAGACACCGCAGTTGCGCTGGTGCGGCGAGAGAGGAGCCCCCCTCTTCATTCCCCCACCGTTCCCATCCGCGGCACCGTAGCGATCACCTTCGCAACGATTTGACAGCGGCAGTGCCATCGAAGAGAGAGACACACAAAGACACACAGACACACAGACAGACGGTGTCAGAGTGGGGTCAAGGTGGTGAGAGTGGTGAGTCCTCCCACAGGGCGGTGAGAGACTACCGACGCTGTGGATAGGGCTGCGGGGCGTAAGGCGGGTAGCCGATTGGCGGCGCCGCTGTCGACTGCCACGGAGCGTCCCCGTCGCCGAGGATGCCGAGCTCTGTAGACGGCGGGGGAGGGGGCGGGTAGAAGGAACCGCCGCCGCCGTTCGCTGCCGGGACGCCGTACGGCGACCCGGCAGCAAACATGGGGAGGAACGGAGGCGGACTGGGCTCCCCCGCACCACCGCCGTACAGCGGCATCGGCATCGCCCACGTGCCCATGTGCCCAGCAGCATTGCCGTGTGCTGCGGTGACGCCGAGAGGGGCGAGGAGGCTGGCCAGCACCGGGTTCAGCGTCCCCATCGGTGCACCGTAGGCGCCGGCGGCACCGTACGCGGGTTGTCCCGCAGCCACCGCGGCGGCGAAGTGCGGCGGGTAGACGCCGCCGCTGCTGGTGGTGGGGACGGCCCCCGCCGCCATCGACATCATCGCCGGGGCGCCGCCGTACGGTGGTGCCCACGCTGGTGGGAGGGGTGCCAGTCCGGTGGCCTGCACCCGGAGCCGCAGACTCAGCCGGTGCCCGCTCCACCCGTAGAGGTTGCCCATGATGCTCGGTGCCTCCTTGGTGCGCAGCTGCACCACCCGCTCCACCACCGCGTCGAGGGTGCCGAGGTCAGCCCCGGCCTGCGCCAGCTCCATGAGCACGTGGTAGGTGCACTGGCCGAGCAGGTTCTCCGAGAAGGGGGTGCTGCGCCACAGCTCGAGCTCAATGGCGGGGTAGAGCAGCGGCGAGTGTGGCGGCGCGGCCGCAGCTGCGGCCCCTCGCAACGGCGGCGTTGACGTGGCGGTGGAGGAGGGGCCGCCGGCGTGGGGGAGTGTGAAGGCGCTGCCTCCTCCACCGCCGGGAAGAAGTCCCCCGGCTGCCGCGAGAGACATGGGCAAGACGGAGCTCCCGCCGAACGCGCCGCTGCTGCTCAGCGGAAGTGTGGAGGTGAAGGGCGAGGCGGTGGCGGTGCCGGAGGAGCCGCCGTGTGGTGTGGAGGGCATCGCGGGCGTAGCCGCGGCGGAGGCGGCAGGTGGCGGTGCTGGCGGGACGGCGAAGCGGAAGAGCTCGTTCCAGACGAGATCATCCTCCTCCGTCTCCGCGTCGCCGGCGACGGCTGCTCCGCCGGTCGCCGAGGGCCACAGACAGTCGGTGCGCCGTACATCGTCGCGGCAGCGGAGCACCACGTAGAGGCCGTCGATGTGGAAGCCGCCGTCGAGCCCGGTGGGCATGTTGCTCTGCTGGATAACGATGTCACACACGCGGATGTCCACATACGCCTCCTCCTCCCCCACCACTGCCATCGCTGCTGCCGCGCTTCCGCACTGTGGCTGCATCGTGTGTATGTGTGTGCGGGGTGTGTGTGGAGTCGGCAGCGGCGTCAGAGAGGCGACTCTAGTCTGCTGTGCCAGCGGAGAGAGAGGAGGTGCGAAGGGGGGAAGGGGAGTAGATGAGTGCAAGGAGAGCAGTTCAGAGAGAGAGAGAGACGAAGCAGACATGGAAAAAGGATGAGGGCCGCGGCAGCGCGGGTGTGCGCACATGTATGTACGTTGACGAGTGACTGGCTCTGTTGAGTGTGGATATGGGGAGCAGGTGCAGCACAGAGGGAGACACTCGCACCCGCACGCACACACCTATCTTCCTACCCCTCCGTCATTGCCGTCGATCCATCACACACACACACACACGAGTGTTTCCCCATGTTGTCCAGCCTCCCTCGACGCGTCTCTCCGACCTTGAGGAATTCAGCAACTCACGGTGAGCTACTCCTGTGAAAAAAGAGAGCGCACAGAAAAAAACAATTACACAGACAGACAGACACACACACACACACACGCCAATAGTGAGAGGCAGAGCACCGCTGTCTCTCTCTCCCTCTCCTTTGCCATTACCACAATCCCAGTTCCACAGCATCGAAGAGACAGTGCAAAGGAGATGGAGAGAGGGGGGAAAGATGGGGGGATACATCATGATCTGGCACCGCGGCTGCAGCTCTTGTGGATCAGCTGCCCTCGCATCGCACTCCTCGCCCCTCCCACCTCCCACATACACACATGTGTTTCTCAGCTGTGACACTGTCGCCTCGCTTCGAGCTATCGCGCTAGACACCTTTTTTCTTGTCCATCTGTCGAGTGGGGCGCTCGCCGAGGTAGTGCACCACGTCGGCGTAGGTGAGCAGCTCGTGCTTCAGCAGGTGGTCCGCCAGCTTCTTCATGTCATCCCTGTGCTGCGTCAGCAGCGCAAGTGTGTCGGCGTACACCTCGTCTACGAGCGCCTTGGCGCGGCGGTCGAAGTCGTTCGACTTGTCCGCGCCGAAGGGCTTCACCAGCCGTGTGCTGCTGCTGCCCGGTGGCGGGTACACGGACCCTGGGGCGAAGGAGGAGACGTACTGGTAGGCCATGCGGCCCACCTTGCGGAGGTCGTCCGAGGCGCCGGTGGAGAGGTGGTTGAAGAAGATCTGCTCCGCCGCGCGTCCGCCGAGGGTGACGCTGATGGAGTCGCGGATCTCCTTCGCCGTGCGGGTGTAGTTCTCGTTGGGCAGGTACTGCGCGTAGCCCAGCGCCGACCCACCGCGCGGGACGATGGACACCTTCATGAGCGGATCGGCGCGGTTGAGGAACCAGCCGGCGACGGCGTGCCCCGCCTCGTGGTGCGCCACGACGTTCTTCTCGAACTCGGACAGCGCGCGACTCCGGTGCTCGATGCCGGCGAAGACACGGTCGATGGACCGCTCCAGGTGGCTGATGTCGACGTGCGTGGCCCCCTCACGGGCGGCGAGGATCGCGCCTTCGTTGCACACGTTCGCGATGTCGGCGCCGACGAAGCCGGGGCAGAGGTTGCTCATGCGCTGCGCGTAGACGTCGATCATCGCCCGCTCCGTCTCGGACTTCTGCTGGAGAAGCGCGCGGAAATCGAAATCGTCTGCGCTGCTGCCCGCAGATGGCCGCTTGCCGGCGTCGGCATCCGTGGCATCGGCGTTGTCGCCCTTCTTGACCTCTTCCTCGGTCCTCCCCGGCGCCACCGACGACACGACCAGGCTTGTCTCCGTGCACGCCGGCGTGGCAGCGGCGATCGCCCCCGTCTCCTCGCTTGCCGGCGGTGCTGCCGCGGCGGTGGTCGGCGCTGCGCTGTCGGAGGTGAGCTTGAGCTTGCTGAGGTGCACCTTGAAGATGTCGACGCGCTCCGATATGACGGGCGTGTCCACGTGGATGATGCGGTCGAAGCGGCCGGGGCGGATGAGGGCGGGGTCGAGCGCCTCCTGCCCGACGTTGCTCGAGGCGAGCACCATCACGTCGCCACGCCGCCCTGTGCTGAAGCCATCCAGCTGCGTGAGCAGCTCGTTGAGCGTCTGCTCCTGCTCCTGCTTCTCCCCGTGACCCGCCCCCTGCCGCTTCAGGCCGATGGCGTCGATCTCGTCGATGTAGATGATGCAGCGCTGCTTGCGCGCCTCCTTGAAGAGCTGCCGGACACGCAGCGCACCCATGCCCACGTAGAGCTCCACAAAGTCGGAGCCGATCGCCGGGATGAACCCGACGCCGCTCTCGCCCGCCACGGCCTTGGCGAGAAGCGTCTTGCCGGTGCCGGGTGGGCCGAGCAGCATCGCGCCGGTCGGGATCTTGGCGCCGAGTTTGGTGTAGCGCTCCGGGTGGCGCAGGAAGTCCACGATCTCGGTGATCTCCTTCTTCGGCTCCTTCATCCCGGCGACGTCGCGGAACCGCGTGCTCGACGCCGTCTCGACGCGGAAGATCATCTCCTTCGCCTTCGTCTTCCCCTTGGTCGCCTCCACCGCGTAGCTCATCGACTTGCCAATGTACTGCGACAGGAACATCACGAACACAGGGAAGAAGATGAAGGGCACCACCCACGCCACGACGCCGACGCCGACGAGCGCCGTCTCCGCAAGCGGCCGGCCCTTCATGGTCACCTCCAACTCCGCCGGCTTCTCCGCCGCCGCGAACAGGCCACCGGCGTGCTCGTGCGGCTGCTCCTCCTCCGCACTTGCGCCGGCGCCGGCGGCCCTCTTCTCCTTCTGCTGCTGGTGCTCTTGAGCCACCGCCTGATGGCGGGCGGCGCGGTAGTTGCTGGCGAGCTCGTCCATGTGTCGCTGCGTGTCGTGGTCGTTCACGAGGCCGAGGTACACCTTGGCGCCGTCCATGTACACTTGCAGGTAGTTCTCGTAGAGCACCGCCTCCTTGATCTCGCCGGCGCGTCTGTTCAGCGAGGCCCACCCCACGTGCGTGCCGCCCGGCCTCGCCAGCTGGTACAGCACCGCCGAGACAGCGATCATGAGGAGCACGAACAGACACGTGCGCGGGACGATCCAGTCCTCCGGCTTCTCCTCCTCCTCCGCTCCCTCCTCGTCACCTTTGCCCTTGTCCTTGTCTTTGCCGCTGCCGCTGCCTTTGCCGTCGCCGGCTTTGCTGAAGACTGCGCCGTTGAGAGCGCTGGCAGGCGCACCTCTGCACTGCTGGCGAAGGGTGCGGACGAGAGCACCAATGTGCTGGCGCTCTTCGGGACTCGCGGCGTGCGCACCAAAGCAGCGGCGCAGCCCACTCGCGTAGGAGAGTCGACGAAGAGCTTCCAGCAGAGCGCTCGACTTCCCCGCTGGCGGCACCAGAGGTGCGTCACCGGCTGCACGGCGGGTGTAGCGGGACTGGAGGACGGAGGAGAAGTAGCTCGGCGATGCGGCGGCGAGGGATTGTGCAGTGCACCACTGCAGCCCCCACGACGAGGGCGGTGAGGACAAGGACAGGGACGACGGCGGCAGCGGCGCCGCCATCACCTGTGGCACAGCTGACCGCGTGGTTGAAGAAGAGGCGCTGTCAGCGGCGGAGCCGAGCCCGAACCGCGACATGGCGCGCGTCGCCGCGGTGAGTGCGGAGTGTGCCGTGCTCAGCATGGCGGCGTCGGCGGCGCCGCGGTACCGACGTGGGAGCATCTGTGAAGACTGTCAAGTCGAGAAGAAAGAGAGAGGGGAAGAGAGAAAGTAGAAGGTGGTGAGGATGGGTGACTGAGCGAGGTATCGTCTCTCTCTGTCCCTCTGTGTTGGTGCACACACCCTTCCTGACAGGGCTGCGACTTCTCTTTCGAGTGTCAGTCCGCTCCTGCTCCTCGTCACACATTTAACGCAGCGGAAAAGCGTCTGAAGAGGAGCAGAGATGTGGTGGGGCTCGTGTACGTCTGTCTCTCTTTCTCAGCGTGTGTGTCGTGGAAGCCCTTCAGAGCTGTGGATCCAAATGGAGCACAGCGAGAGAGAGAGGCGCGAGGGAGATGTCAAGAAAGCCGCGAGCAGCGGTTGCCGAGACAACACTTGCGTGTGTGGAAAAGGGGGGCACACAATTTCGGCTTCCACACATGCACACACACACACAGACACACAGACGATCACTGCTAGGCTGTCAGGCAGTGCGACGGTGCTCTACATGATGCACCTAACACTGCCCTCCCGCCACAGAAGCATGCACACTGGTACGTGTGTGTTTGCCTCTCCTTCTGCCTTGACAGTGTGACCGTGAAACAGAAGTCAAAGCAACCAAATGAGATGCGGCGCCATTCTGCAAGCCACGCCACTCAGACTCAACAGAACAAGAGGGAAAGAGAAAAAGGGAGTGAGGGCACTCTCTTCTTCTGCCGCTGCCTGCCCGTTCACCCATGCGTGTGTGTATCTCTGTGTTTGTGTTTGTGTCATGTGCCTCAGCTTTGGAGCGCGTCCGACGGTGTGTGTGTTGGGCGGCGGTGCAACACCGAGGCACCCACATACCCCTGGAGAGAGTGACCCACGCATCACACCTGTCTGGCCACGGCCGAGAGAGACAGAAAGAGAGAGAAAGAGAGAGGGAGCACAAGCCGAACAGGAAGAAGGAGAGAGAGAGAGATGAAGACAGCGCAAGTAAAACACACACAAAAAAAAAAGAAGCGTGAAGGGGAGAGATACGGTGATGGGTCATCGATCCGTCTACAGCAACAAAGTGAAGACCGGAAAGAGAGAGGGGGGGGGGAATCATCAACAGCTGCCTCTGGGCACAAGCGCTATCCACACCAACACACAGACAGACACGGACGGAGACACAGAGAGACAGATGAAGGCGCACATACAGGAATGCGGATTCAGGCGGTGGTCTGCTGTGATGCTGAGATTGAAGGAAGGAGGGCGAGGGAAGGAAAGTGAGGAGGGAGAGGAAGAAAGGCAACATGCTACTCAACGAGTGACAGCGAGAGAGGGAGAGAGAGAGCCGAGCGGACCACAAAAGGAATTAAACGACAAAAAAAAAAAGAGGACAGTGGCGAATCAAAAAGATACCGAAGCCACACACGTCACCAAGTTGAGGGAAGCATGGAAAAAAAAAAGTGAAATACCACACAGTTCTCTTGTTCGCATATCCACAGACACACACACACACATGCGATAGAGAAGAGGGAGATCCAGCAATAGGGGAGAGTGAAGAGCCAGATGTCACGAGGACATCATCAATCAAACAGAGGTAAACCGGTGCAGCCATCGCGATGGAAAGAGAGAGAGACAGACAGACACCGTCAAGAAGAAAAGAGAAGAGACACACCGCGCACTATGAGAGAAAGGTAAAGAGAGAGAGAGAGAGAAAGAAGGTGGTGGCTACACAAAGTAACAGGAGCAACAGAAAATGAGACACACAGACACACAAACAAAGACACACCAGAAAATGATAGAGAGAGAAAAAAAAAAATGAGACACGGAAGAACACACACGTGAACACAAGGAGGAAAAGAAAAATGAAGAACATGACAACACACACACACACACACACACACACACATCGCAAACCCCCAAAGAAAAGAAAGAGTGAGTGGGGGAAGAGGCGCAAAGAAACCACAGCAATGAGAAGAAAAAAAAAAAAAATGGCGGCAGCGGAAAACAGAAACAAATGAATGTGTGAGTGCATGTGTGTGTGTGTGTGTGTTTAGAGGTACAACAGAAGACCAGTGAAAAAAAGGGAGGGGGAGGGAAGCGATGTCATAACAGACATGCAGCTGTAGCGATCCATCACATCCATACACACACACACACACACAAAGTACCACATACGCAGATATCACCACACAGACACCAAAAAAGACAGAATCACAGAATCAACGAACGTTGGGAGAAGCGAGCGCAGAGAAAAGAGACGTACGACAGCGAGACATACACACCAGCCCACAGCTTGTCTCTCCTTCTCATTGCTCATACTTCTTTTTCATTGTGTGCGTGCGTACGTTTGTGTTCTCTACATCCGGTTGAAGCGTCCTCCGCCGCGGAGGACAAAAGTGGTAGGGAATCGAGATTGACTGAGTGGACCGCTGCACTGCCGGCGCCACGCACACGCAGAGAGAGAGAGAGAGAGGGGCATCTCTCTGAAGAGAGGAATGACTCACTGAGCATCAGCCACAAGCGACGGTGTCTGCTCTCCACGTGCCATCACAGCTCCACCTGCGCCGTGACGCTCTCGCCCACTGCGCCGCTCACCTGCACACACAGCTCCGCCAGAGTGTACCACGCGTCGAACAGCACCTCCAGAGACTCGCACGCCGTCTCGTTCGCTGGGCGGAGGCTCAGGAGCCGTGAGGTTGACCTGCTGGCCGACGCGGCGTCTGCGATAGACTGGTTCCCCTCCCACGTGGGCAGTCGCAGGCGAAGTGCTGGGGCCTCGACGGTGGGGCTGCCGGCCTTCGAGGGGACGCGTGAGTGCAGGGCTCCACTGTGGAGGTGGCGATGCGACATGTACGTCGCGTCCTCCTGCAGTTTCTTCAGTGGGCGGAGAACACCACCACACAGAACTGTCTCGTAGCTGCTCTCGCGTGCCGCCGACGATGCCCGCACGTTCGCGGGTTCGCTGTCGTCGACGTGGTGGAAGCGGCGCAGGATGCCCTCCAACCGAGAAGCGGTGTCCTGGTACGGCAGGGCATACGTGACAGTGGAGAGGAGCGCGGCGGCGGCGCTGAAGTGCTGGCACGTGCTGTGGAGGTTGCACACGTACTGGAAGAGCGCCTCCTGCAGCGCCTCCACAGCCTCCACCGCATCGGCAAACAGACGTGAGAGCTTCGCAAACGCGGCCGCCGATGCAGCTGCTCTGTCGCCCTCCTCGGAGTCGAGCTGTGAGCCGTGGCTAGCGACGGCGCCATCAGAGCCACTCGCGGATGCCTTCGTTGACGTTGACGCGCGCCGCCACAGGGAGGGCCGGCGTGGATGCCCCGGCTGCCCATCGCTGGCGCTCCGTTTGTCCAGCTGCGAAGTTCGGCGGGCTGCTGCATTGGTGCTTGGGCGTTGCGGCCACTCGCCCTCGCTGTGGGAGGCCCACACCACCTCCTCCGCACCCTTCTGCGCCGCAGAGTGCCAGAGGTCGTAGAAGTCCGTCAGCGTCGCTGTGGCGTAGAGGAGGAAGTCCATGTACGCCGGTGTGAAGTGGGCGGTGGCGAGCCGCTCCAGCTGGTCGGCCGCGTCGTCGATGGCGGCGCATCGCTCGTCCTCATCCGGCAATTGCTGTGTCCGCGCCACGGCCCTCTGGAACTCGCAGGTGCCGTACTCCATCCGCCCAAGACGGCGCGCAACCTTCGTCGCGACGGCGGTGTCCTTCGTCTGCACGTGCGCGGTGGAGAGAAGCTGCGCGAGACGGGAGTGGAACTGGGAGAGGGACCAGTGCAGCTGGCCGAACGCGGTGCCGCTCATCAAGCTGGCGTGGGTGTCGTTGGAGCGGAGCGAGTGAATTGGCTGAGATTCCGCCGGCGTAGCGGACACGGTGGCGAGCGCATCGGCGCATTGCTCAAGTGCTCGGCCGACGAGTGCGCACCGCGTCAGCAGCTGCTTCATACCTTCGTGTGTCCGGTGTAGCTGTACCCGTGTGTCGTACAGGGCGACGGGGAGGCCGTCGCATGTGCGCAGCATGTCAAAGGAGGTGCCCTCCGTGCGGGTCACATTCAACGACGACACCCGCGACGTCGCGTACGACGGCGACTCCATCGGAATCGACATTGTACCCACCACCACCGCCAACTGTAGAGACACTACAGGCGCGCTTCAAAGAGAGAGGAAGAGAGAGGTGAGAGTCGAGTCGTGTGGAAGATGTCTCTGTTTCCACCGTGTACCCTCCGTGATGTGTTTAATTGTGTCTGTGTGTGTGTGCTATTTGTGGTGTGTGGCGGTGCTGTGGAGGTACAGCTGCGGATCTCTCTCTCTCTCTCTGCAGATCTCTCTCTTCCACAGCAACAGAAAGAGAAAAAAAAGAGAGAGAGGTGAAGGGAACAAAGAGAGAAAGGCGGCGGGTGACCACACGTGCTGTCGTTCAGGCACAGAGATACAGCGAGAGAGACAGACGCTCACACAGAGGACAGCCTGTGCAGTGAGAGGACGTACGGCGGAGCGCGATGGCTCTCTTTCTCTCTATTAGAGGACAGATGCTGCAGAGCCATCATCACCCGTGACACAACGTGTGAGCGGCGGGGCGGGGGAGGGAGAGGGGGAGAGAGAGGACGGTGAGAGAAGTGAGCGGCGATGCACCAGGGAGACGAGATATGTGCGTATGTGGCGAGTGGGAGAGCGAGTCGCAGTGTCCGTCGAGGTACCATGAGCACACACCCATGACGCCACCGATAAACTCAGGGAGTTGCGGCACAGCTGCGGCGGTTGGCAGCCCCTGCGAGAAGGGCAATAGCAAAAGCAAGATTTCATGAGATGAGGTGTGCTCCCGAGACGGAACGAGAGCGAGAGAGAGAGCGGGAGAGCTCTGCGTGTACGTTTTCTTTCTTTCTCTCTCCGAGTGTTTTTCTTTGACTGACAGTGGATTTAAAAGTGTGTGTGTGTGTGTCTGTCTCTGTGTGCGTGTGGTTGAGGTGCCCCACATGCGTGCGTACGCCACAGCTGTGACTGAGAGCGCAACGTACGCGTACACCCGCCAACAAAAGAGAGGAGCATCGATACACACACACACACACGCACACCCAGGCACTTCATGACAGACCAACAGAGAAGGAGACAATAAGTCATGCGCACACTTTGCAAGAAGCAGAGAGAGTGCTTAGGCATCGGCGCCGGGGCCATTGAGGAGGCGGGCAGATCGGAGGGGCCGAGTCGTGGGGGTACTGCAAAGAACAATCATCGTGAAGGAAGAGGAGGCTGTGCGCAATGAGGGGTGGAGGGGAAGGAGTGGTCTTCGCGACAGAGAGAGAGAGAGAGAGGTGCGCTCTCTTCAGTTCAAGGAGAGGGAAGGAGGGACAGGGCACCTGTTGCAGCGGAAATGCAAATCGAACGTCACGAAACGACAACAACAACAAAAAAAGAAGTCAAAAGGAGAGTGGGAGGAAGAACAAAAAAAAAAAAAAGAGAGAGGATTGGGGGATTGAAAGAGACGTGTCGCCCCCGCCACACGCGGACTTGACGAGTGGACAATACAAAAAAAAAAAAAAAGAGAAGAGAAAACAAAACGAAAAAAAAGCGGCAAACGAAGAGAGTTGTTGGGACGGCATCGTCGACACACCGGCGGCATTCACACTGGTGCGATTTTTGGTTCCTCCGGTGTGCCGCCGAGGGTGGCGACGAGGTCGGCGAGAAAGCGCTGGATGCACCGCAGCAGCTCCTCGTAAAAGAGAACCATCTCCTCCGCCCCACGTCCGAAGACGTCGTGGTGCAGCTGGGCGATGCGTGCGTTTTCTGCGTCCAACTCCGCCTGCCACTTCCGCACCTTCACCTTCTTCTTCGCCGCCGTGTACTTGGCCACACGCGCCTCGGCCACCCGCGCAGCGCGGACGCGTGTCGACATCGCCTCCAGATTCTTGCGGTAAGTGAAAATGCCTTGCAGCACAGTCTGAAACTCGCGCTTGTGACGGTCGTAGCGGGCGGCGTTGAAGTCCATCTCCACGCGATCCATGTGCCGCTTGATGGACATCGGAATGGTGTAGCCGGCCTTGCGAGCCACGCGCTTGCAGTAGCTCACGTAGATGCCGTACGCCACGAGCAGACGACCCGTAGAGTTGACGAGACGGTCGAAGTAGTAGTACCGGAACCAAAATGGAAACCGCGACTGCGCCGGCGGGGCGGCCGGCGGCGCCAGTCCTGTCGCTGCTGCCGCCCCGTCAGCGGCACCCACTGGACTGGAGACGAAGGGCGGTGTGTCGGGGTCCTCTGCGCCTCCGTCTCCGCTCGTGGTCTGCGACGGGGCGGTGATGGCGCTGTCGACGTGAAGGAAGGTGCCCGAGCTCTGCGCCGAGTCGGGTCGTGGGGCAGCTGCGCGACCGTCGCCATTCGGAGCGGCGGTGGCGACGCTGGACACCGTGGGCTCCATGGCTAAGGTGGCGGAGGTGACGCGAGATGACGTCACCTCGTGGAGCGGGTAACCGAGAGTGCGGCTCACATGCGCAGGCGTGTCGCTGCTCGACCCAACGGTGGCTGCCGTGGGTGGAGTAGAGGCGACAGGAGGCACAACACCGCTGTTCGTGGCGTGGGCGGCGGCGACCGTCTCGTACTCCCCCGGCGTCGCTGTGGCCGCGGCTGTGGCGGCGGCAATGTGCTGGCGTGTCTCTTCGAAGGCCTCGTGCACCTCGAGCGCGTGCACTGTGAGCTCGGGGCTGCCCCCGCCGCTGCCTGGAGCAGGCTTCACGGCTTGTGTCGACGTCGCAGCAGCAGCCACATCTCCGCCGCGGTTCGCGTGTGCCTCCGCCGCCACCCGCGTGCCCACGTAGGTGGCGGCGAGGAGACTGTTGCAGAGATCGATGTACTGCTGCAGTACATGCTTGTACAGAGCCGGAAAGAAGGAGTCCAGTTCCTCGTGCAGCGCCGTCGTGGCGCGCCGCACCTCGCTCTCCAGTCCCGCACACATCTTCTCCGCCTCTGCGAGCTTCGACTTCTTCTTCTCCTTCGCGTACTTGGCCACCTTCTCCTCCGCCGCCTTGAGTGCCGCGCTGTCTGTCTGCAGACGTTCCGCCTTGAGCCGCACGGCGCTCAGCTGCGCCAGCTGCTCGGCGGTGAGTACAGAGGCGAGCAGCTGCTCCTCCGCCGGCCCGAAGGACTGGACTGTCTTGTGCGAGGACACGATGGAGGTCCTGCGTGTGCCGGCGGAGAGGCTGTGGTGGTGGGTGCCAGAGTTGTATTCCGCGGCGGAGCCGGCCAGGAAGTCGCCGGTGCTCTCCTGCTGCGTCAAGGTCTCTGAATCGTTCGCTGTGAGGCGTGTCATGTTGGCGTTGGTGTCCATGACGGTCTGGAGTGCGTTGAAGATCGCCTGAAACTGAGCAAAGCGCTCTGGGCTGTGGAGCAGAATCTCGCGGCTCTGGCTGAGATTCTTCACTGCACCGCTCATCACGTGCTGGAGGTCGTGGCAGAACCCGCTCGGGGCACGGAAGGTCGCGAGTACGCTCTGGGCATACTCCTCAACGTAGGACATCCTTGCACAAGGCGAAAAGAATGCGCCTCGCGACAAGAGTGGGTGCAACGCTCTCAGTTTTGTACACACACACAGACACAGACACAGACAAGAATTACACGCTCACACTCACACAGAGAGCGAGAGAGAGAGATACGTGTGAAAACAACAAGACAACAACCAAAAGAGAAGACAGCGGAGGGACGGACACACACACACACACAAATACACTCTATGAGCACCGATGCTGCAGCGCTGCTGCCCAACAGCTCGACAGAGATGAGTGGATTAAACTGGAGAGAGAGAGAGAGACTTCAGCAGAGGTACGCTATGGGAAACGCAGCTCTGCAATAACAATGATACACGTCTGTGTGTGTGTGTGTGTGTGAGTTTGTGCGAGTGCGTTAATCACGGTTAATGGAGGAGGTGATGAAGCAGATGCCGACAAGGTGCTTCTAGAGACACCGGCTGTGCCACACACACACACATTCCCAGGATCACGTGAGCGCAGATGTGCGCATCAGAGAGAGAGCGAGAAAGAGAGAGTGTGAGAAGGGAGGGGAGATAATGAGAGTGGACGAGAGGGGTGCGTATAGATCAGTCCATCTGCCTGACTGTATGTCTGGGGAAAGAGCCGCACACTGAACCAGACGCCGGTGTGTGCAGAGCGGAGGAGGAGCGTGGCATTCCGCCGTCTCGTGACACCATTGATTTGCTATGAGGAAAAAAAAAGGAGGAGCAGGACGAACAGCTCTTCACATAATTGTATCATGTCCACTTTGCTTTGCGGTCGCACGTGTATGTAGTGTGTGTGCGTGTATGGATGTTAGTATGCTCACCTGCCCCATCACTCGTTGTCTCCTCCCTCCACGCCCTCTCGTTCTCTTGTGCGTGTGTTTTTTTTCTCAGACGAGCAAAAGAAAGTGAAACAACAGGAAGAAGGAGAACTGCACATAATCGAAGAGAAGAAGAGAGTGTGTGTGTGTTTGTGAGGGGAGAGCGAGTAGGCAGTCTGCCAACGAACACCACGCCTTGTCGTGGGTCGCCGAGACGGTGCACGCGTCGCACGACAGAGTAGCAATGAAGCGCATGACGCCGCAGCAAGACTGTCGATGAGCACCAGAGCGGAGAAGCAAGGAGCGTGAGAGAGGGTGTGTAAGACACACTCGCATACTGAGCCCCCCTTTTCATCAGGCGGAGGGAGGGGGGAGGCGATGACCGGTACAATGGCTACCGTTGCGCAGCCATGATGCGCGGTACACAAAGAGAGCTGACAGAGACACACACACACAAACGCGTTCAAACGAAGAAGAAAAAAAGAAAAGAAAAAGAAGAGAAGACGCGATGCGCACGGACAAGGGAGAATGATAACAACCTGCGACAGCGCCACCAACGGGAGAGAGAAAGAGAAAGAGAGATGCACCAGAGGAGGAGTATCGATGGGTCGTGTGATTGGAGGGGGGAAGGGAACTGAATGATGGTGATGGTGATGATGATGAGGGGGGGGGTAGGAAGAGCTGGAAGAGAAGCAAAGAATGTGCAGTGTCACTGTCGTTGAGGGTGATGCACTTTGGATGCGGAGTATGAGGGAGGGAGACGGGGGACGTGGCGACACACAACAACAGAGAGAGAGAGAGACAGAGCGACACACACGAAGAGAGACGTCACAGCCAACGCGTGTTTCAGAGAGAGAGAGAGAGGCGGAGTGAAAGACAACAATGAATACATTCCTTGGTGAGTGGTTGCCGCACAAAACAGACACACACGAGTGCACCGAGAAACATGATATGCACGGGGACACGTCCCCCACGCCTTGAACAGAGAAGCGTATCGCACGGCACATGAACAACACAAAGCGAGGAGGCAGTGGAGGAAGGAAAGGGAGATGGACAAGAAAAGTTGCAGACGACGATGTTGCTCGGCGTTCCGCGATGAGGAATGCGCTGTGATGGTGGTGTTGCGAGGTGAAGGGAGGAGAGTTGAGATGCCCACATCTCCCCCCCTCTCCTTTCCACTCTGCCGGTCCTCCACAGCATCCATCACCCAGAGCTCCTCCACAGTCGCGCAAGCAGGAGATGTACACACGGAAGAGGGTCTACGAGTTTCGCTGTCGTGTCCCGTGCATGTCTCTGTCATGCACTCGCCGTCTCAGAAACTCGCCACCCACAGTTCGCTGACGCAGTCTCCTGCTCTCACTTCCTCCCCGCTTCTGCCAGACTACGAAACACACACAACACAAAAAACAAAGAGGCCGATAACGCGTTGAATACATGTGCAGCGGGAGGACGACAGAGAGAGAGACAGCTGCGTGTTTGCCCATTGTTGTTTTCTTTCTCTCGAGGACGTGAATGTCGTGTAGTTCGCGTCCCTCTTCAGGTCTTGGCGGCTTCAGCGGTGCCCGTTGTGCCCCCCTCGCTCCCCTTCTGTGCTGCCACCAACTCTGCCGCTGTGCACCGCCGGGCCGTCGAGTGCTGTTCGCTCCGACAGGCGCGACGCGAGGGATGGCGGAGGCGGTGGTCGGTGCCAGAGAACGACATCCGAGTCACTGTCGCTCAGCGACTCGTCTGCCCGTGAGAGAGGTGGCGACATTGCTTCGTAGCGCTGCTGCGCCGGGGACGGCCGCTGCTGAAAGCGTGCAGGCGCCAGTCGCGTCACGCGGGGGTTCGCGTCGATTGTGGGGGTGGTGGTGCTGCTTCCATCAAGTTCATCGCCGAGAGTGAGGCATCGCGTCGCCGTCCACACGCTGTAGTTGTCTGTGAGCGTGAGGTACGAGACCTCGGCCGAGTGTGTTTGCTGCTCGCGCGCGTATCGGTCCACAGTCGTGGTTCCCGCCACACTACGGCTATGCGCCTGCGAGGTGCTGCGCTCCATCTCTACGCTCCTGTCAACGACGAATGATCGAGAGGTGAGTCTCTTGTTTTTTTGAGCTGAGATGCACACTCCACGAGAGACAGAGAGAGAGTGAAGGACTACAGTCGAAGTTCGAGTTTCCGCCCCCCGGGAAATGTGTGCTTGTAGACTCGCTTCTCTCCAGAGGATGCCGTCTGCTGTGCAGCGGGGACAGATGGGTTGAATGAAGGAATAGCGGAGGGGGAATGCACTACCCGCACCCACAGACAGCAAGGGAGGGAGGAGGACGACTTCGTAGCAGCGGCTTCTACTCGTTCACGCACTTATGTAACTGTGACTGTGTGTGTTTGGAGTTCTTGTGAGAGTCACCAGAGCATGTGCTTCCTCTCTGAGAGTAGCGTTGAGAAAGAAGACCTGTGCGAGAGGAGAACATGTGCGTGTGTGTGTGGTGGGGAGGAAGAGAGGACATCAATAGCACCATCGACATGAAATGGAGAGGATGTGGAAGAGAGAAAGACAGATTCAACACAACGAGTGGGGGAGAGGGGCATGAGTGACAGTTGCACAGGTGCGGCTGCTGATGTCTCATGCACAACACGTGAGATGCAATGAACGTGGTGGTACGTGTTGAAGGTGCGTGGGGAGACGTAGTCTTCTGAGACGTCGCAGACAAGGTGGACGAAGGAAAGACATCGGATGCATGTGTGTGTGTGTAGAAGACAGAGGGGAGGGTTGATGGGGTGATGAAGGCACACAGAGTGCATTGAGACACAAAGAAACACTGACAGACGTGAAGAGAGAGAGAGCGATGAAAGGAAGCAAAGGAGACGGGTGGGAGGTGAAGGGCCGAGAGTGGAGGGTGGGGTGCGGAGAACAGCAACAACAACAACAAAAAAAGAGAAGAAGATGCCCTCCATTCTCCACGTCATCGCGGCCGCGCACAAGAGTAACGGCATGATGACACGACATCCGAGTGGAGGAAGACGGAGGGGGAGGGAAGGGGAATGGAGGAGTGGGTGATAAGCACGTCTTCTTATTCCGTCGCAAGGAGGAGGAGGAGGAAGAGAAGGGTGGGAGTGGAACAGAAAGATATCCATGTGTGTGTGTGTGTGCGTCTGTGTGTAAGTGCGTGTGTCATGTACCACAGATCTGATTGAGAAAGAGGGGAGGGAGAGGAAGAGTGAGAGTTCCTGCAGAGGAGGTGTGGGACGACCAAACCACCGACCAACACGAACAACAACAACAACAACAAAAAAGAGAGAACTGCTCTGCGCGTGGAGGGATCAAAGGCGGTGAAGGGGAAGTGAGGCGGGCCGTGTATGCACCGCCGTCGATGCAGCAGAGCCGCCGTCGTACTTTGTGTTTCTTCTCTTTTCTGCGGTACATTCGAAAAGAGAGAGAGTGAGAACGGAAGAAGGACAAAGAAGCACAACAGCAAAAAAAAAAAAAGAGAGGGACATGTGAAGACGGGACGCGCGCGGTGGGGTGCGAGGAAGCGTATCACATACGTCACGATGCCTCCTCTGGCACTTGAGACCCAGTTGTGTCTGCATGTCGGCAGAGAGAGAGACGGAAGGAGGGCGGAGGTGTGATAAGATATGCTCGAGGAGGACGTAAAGGAGAAGTGGGCAGAGTGTACTCAACCACCTCCTCTCACATCGCCCAGGGCGGTCATGGCGTCCAGTACTGCACATGCCTAACGGACATCAACACAGATCGCGAGCGTGTGTGTGTGTGTGTGTGTCTGTGTGTGTTGTGGCTGTGATGTAGCAGCGACACTGTGAGCCCGCCGAGAGCAACAGCGAGAGTTGCAGCGTCGCGGATCAACAGTCGTGCGGACGAGTGAGTGACTCATTGTGAGAGACCGCCTCCAGCCTGTCACACCATGCTCTGCACCACGGCTTTACCTCTCCCTCTCTGTTTGCGCTTAGACGATCTCTGACGTTGGTGCCCTCTGCGCCGCCCCGTCGTCATCGTCCTTCTCATGACTGCAGCAGCAGCAGCAGCACGAGAGCAGCGCGCGCTTCACGTGAGACACGATGACGCGCCGCTGCGCCAGCCTCCCGCGGACCAGCTTGACGTAGCGGAGGTGCACGGCGCCGGCAGAGAGGATGGAAGAGAAGGCGAGGGCGACGTAGATGCCGACGGCGCGGTTCATGCAGCGGCGCTCGCCAATGCAGTAGCCCAGCGTCAGCGGCGACGCCTCACGTTCGTAGGTGAGGTACCACGCGCACCAGTAGCACAGCACGAAGCCGATGGCACCGCCCGTGTAGCAGAAGCCGTAGTGCATGCCGATGTCGCGGTCAAAGATGGTGCCGAGCACGTAGAAGGTGATGCTCGTGCTCATGCCGTAGAAGTAGGACCCGATGATGTAGGGGAGGATGAGCGCAGGGGTGCCTGGGAATGCGATCCAGAGCACCATTCCGAGGAAGAGGCCCAGTGATGCGATGGGGTAGAGCAGCGTCGGCACGAGTTCCACGCCGGTGCGCTCCCGAACGGATTGGAGGATGCGCTCGTAGATGCCGAGGAAGACGCGGCCGATCGCCGTGGCCATCCCGCAAATGGAGGCGAACAGGATGTAGTGCTTGTACTCCATCCCACCATAGCGTGCCTTGAGCATGACCTGGATGTTGTAGCTTCCGGTGAGCGACAGTCCGATGCCCCATGTGCACAGCGTCGTGTAGAAGATCAGCCACAGGTCGAGACGCGTGAGGCTCTCCAAGAACGTGGTCTTGTACACCGGCACCACGTACACCTCGCCGCAGAGGTTGATCGTCTCGATGTGCGGGTTGTTGTCGTTGACCACCCCCGCCTTCGCCGCGGCTCCGGCGGTGCCGTTGCCGCCGGTGGCGCTGCTCAGAGGGTTATGTGGGCCACGCTGGGTGCCCTCCATCATGACCTCACCGCGACTGTCCATGACGACGGTGACAGAGGAGTGAGCACGCGCCCCGATGCCGCTGAGGGGTGCCGCCGGGAGGGAGGAGGAGGGTTGGCGGTTCATGGGAGTTAGTGGAACACACTGGAAGGTGTGCTGGCGCGACATTGTGGCGCCTCCTTCGTCGCCGTCGTCGCCGTCCGCCATGTTCCCGGTGTGGTGGTGGTGGTGGTGGTGCTTCTGATGAGACGACGGCGGTGCCTCGTCAGCGCCGCCTTCGATGTCCACCATCACAAGCGTTGGCCCCGGTGCCGCTTGCTCGTACAGCGGGAGCCCCAGCGCACCGGAGAGCACACCGCCGTCTCGTCGAGGCGCCGCTTCTGGAGTGGGCACTGTATCGCCTGCTCCGTCCCCTGGTGTTGAGTTCATGCGCCTCACCCGGTCCCCGGTATCGCCGTCGGAGGCGTCGTCTCCACTTCTCTCCGCTCTGCGTCCGCTGCTGGAGTTTCTCGACGACTCACCAGTGCTGCGGTGGCGTCCTGTCCCAGTCGACGCACTGCGGTGCGACCCTGCATCCTCGTGTGCTATCCGTGCCGCCTCCTCGTTCCCACCACTACGTCCCGCCTGCTCAGCCTGACGCCGGTCCTCCTGCAGTGCCCGCAGCGCGTCCTCCTTCGCCTTCGCTGCTGCGATCACCTGCTTGTCCTGCTCCGAGAGTCCATCGATGCTGTTCAGAGGGATGACGAGAATCAGAATGAGAAAGAAGAGCACGATGGCGCCGATGGCGATGCCGCGCAGCTTGCCGGGTGTCATCTCCGCTGCGAGGAACCCGGTGCACACACCCTGAATCATGAGGTACAGGTTCAGCACGATGAGAATGATGGTCATGAACGTGTAGCGGCGCTTCGGCACCAGCTGCGACATGTACCGGTTGCGCACGAGGTAGGCGCGCAGCTGCTGCCGCGGCGTGATGCGGCGCTGGCGCCACCGGTTCACCACATACGGCGCATCCTCGATGTACCACACGCAGCCCAGGCCGGCCGCCATCGTCACCGCGAACATGAACCACATGAGGTGCTCGAAGTTGCCCTGGAAAAAGCCACGGAACAGGCACGCGAAGAGCGAGCCACCGAAGCTCGAGAAGGTGAGGAGAAGACCGGTGGGGACGCCACGGTCACGCGGCATGTGCGTCAGCACAGCCGGCACGATCGTCACATCGATGGCGAAACACCCCCAGCAGACGAGAGCGTAGAAGATCGCGCAGTTCGTCACTGTGTGCTTGATGTAGCCGCCAAAAGTGAGAGCGAGAAGGAGATGTCCGAGCGAGGCGATGGCGCTGCCGAGCGCCACAGACACGCGCGGGCCGAACCAGTCGTAGAGCACGCCGAAGGGAAGGGCAAAGAGACCGAAGGAGAGGCCGCTTGCGTAGACGATGACCATCTCACGCACTGTGAAAAGGTACACCTGCTGGAGGCCCAGCACACCAAAGATGGAGTGCATCACCTGCGTGGAGCTGCTGATGGAGAGGAGCAGCCCGACGAAGAGCATGCGGAAGCGGCGGAGGTTGTCGATCTTCTTGGGGTGGATGAGCAGTGCACCGCTGGCCAGGTCGGCCGGGTCGGCCGCCTGCTTCTCGGGTGCATCGTTGCTGGAGCCGCTGTGAGCCGCTGGGAAGCTGACGTGCACTGTGTCCTGGCGATGGTTACGCTGGATAATGCCGGGCGGATAGAGGGGAGAGCTCGCGTCTCCCGAGACATCCACAGCGGGGATCGGCGCTGCCTGTTGCGACGTTCCTGTGCCCTCCATGGGGTTCTCGTCGCCCGCTGCGCGTTGCAGGCAGTCCGGCTCAGCGCCGGGCACTCCGGCGTCCGCGTCGGATGATATCGGGTGCCGTGATGTCGAGTCGCGCTGCGCGTGACGCGTGTGGGGAGAGGTGGCTGACATGATGTGTATGTGTCGGCTCCTCTTCCTGCTGAGTCTGGTGGGAGAGAGACAGAGAGAGGGGGAGCGCTGCTGATCGCGGTGGAGTTGGTGGTCGAGTGGGCAATGCACGAGAGAGTTTGTTGTCCCCTCGTCCACTAAACTGGAGCAGCGTCGTCGGAGAGAGCGCGGGAGAGATCGAGGGTGCGTGCAGAAGAAGAAGAAGTCGATGTGAGATACGAGTAGTGGACACCATGAGAGCAGGAGAAGAGTCAAGAACAAGGGTTCCCGGTTGCAGTTCAGCCGTTATGCATCTGTGTGTGTATGTATGTGTGTGCGTGTCAAACAGTTGTGGAGTATCTGGTGCACACCACTGACACCTCCCCCTCCCCCTCCTTTGTGCGTGTCAGCTGCGTGACCGGACAACTCCAATCGGCGCCGTCTTTTTTTCACCGCACATGTCGCCGTCTCCCCGTGTTCTCACTGAGACTCTCTCTGTTGTGAAGTGTTTGAGAGAGAGAGAGCGACGACGGAGGATGTCGATGGTGTGTTCGCTGCCCTTTTTCAACCACAGCAACAGAGAGAGAGAGAGAAGACAGAGAGGAAGAGAGACAGGGAAGAAAAGAAGAAGAGGAAAAAAAAGAGACCGCACCTCCCTTGTGTGTCTCTGCTACTCCTCCTCCGCTGTTGTACTTTGCAATGTTCACCATCACGGACACAGCCTGCTCTCACCGCGTTCATGTTTCCCTCTCTCTCTCTGTGCGGTTGAGGAGGCAGGGGGAGGGGGAGAGAGATTGAAGAATGGCTGTGAGAGATGAGGGCAGCAGAACAGAGAACAGAAGCACAGGAGAAAGAACACACACACACAAAGAGAGATGTAAATTATGTTCACTCACGTACAGATGCATACAGAGACTCTCTCTGTTTGCACGTGAACGAACCAAAACAACAACGAAAAAAAAAGCTGGGAAAACCAGAGTTGAGTGTGCTGCGGAGGCGAGGGGAGTGAGGGGTAAGGACATGCCGGTAACGCGCATCTGAGGACGGGGCCTCGTGGTGCACGTTCCTTCTGCAGTCTAGGACAGACATCCCCCAACAGACAGTGTGCGCATGTCGCATCGTGATGAGAGGACCGGAGACAGACAGATAGCAGATGCTCCACCCGTCTGCTAGAGCCGCCGAAGAGCAAAGAACAACAAAGACAAGCCCTCAAACAAGGAGAGGAAGAATGCATTGGACAGCCCGAGAGGGGAGTGGAAGGGGGAGGAGGAGGAGGAGACAGATGACACTCACAACACCAAATCGAATGACTCGAAACGCACACACACACACACAAAAAAAAAAAAAGAACCTCCACAAACACGTACGTCACGGCAAAAAAAAAAAAAAGAAAAGAAGAAAAAGAGAGGAGTGTGGCGAAGCAGGCCTGGATATGGAGGAGTGGAGAGAAGATGGACACGACGCCTGCCTTCGCGGATACGTCTGACAGAGTCACTGCCACAGAAGCACACGCACACTCGGCTGCTCTCCTTATCTCTTCCCATTCTCTGCGTGGAGTGTGAGAGGGAGGAAGGCTGACTTGACTTCTTGCCTCCTGAACTCGCCACATCCAGCGCACGACCCATCATCATGCTCCCCCTACACACACACACGTTCAAATACACATTTTCTGCTTTTCTTTGCAGCTGCATGCGTATGAGATTAGTCATGGTAGAGAAGTGCGACAGTGCCTTCGGGACTGCCACCACGGGGAGATGAGAGATCGAGACACCTGAGCTGACTGCCTGCCCCTCATCACGATTCATGCGCACCAACACAGCCGTCCCATTCGGAAGATGGTGAACGCAGAGGCACACACAAGCTCGAGAGAGACGTTGAGTAAAATGCACACAACAACAAAAAAAAAAAAGGCGAGCAACACAACAACAAACGTGACCTGAAAGAAGAGAGAAGACACACACACACACACTTACATAATAACACACAAACGGGCAGACACAGTCCACACGCCACTTCACACGTTTCGCCGTCGACGCTGAGAGAGAAGTAGAGAATGAAGGTGGGAGTGGGAGACACTCCTGTGAGCCACGGCGTGTATCGACGTCCGCGGACGAGGTGGATGTGGCCCGTTAAGCCCACATGAGAGAGGGAGAGAGAATCACGGGACAGCAACGTATGTGATACATCTGTGTGGCAGCAGAGCACCAACAAAAAGAAGGAGAAAAAAGAAAATCGAGAGATAGAGAGCACGTGATCTCTTGATGTGTGTGCATGTTCGTGTGTAACATCCGTGATTCTTTTTTTTTTTTTTTTTGATAGCCAAGCCAGCGGGGAGACTCTGAACCAAAAGAAGCGAACAACGCAGCTCGCTACGATGTACGAACACACTTGAAAAAGAAAGAAAGACAAAGCTACCTCTTCATCATCCCCCCTCCTCCTCCGGGCAAGGAAGTGAGAGATGAATCGGAGAGGCTGGAGGAAGAAAAAAAAAAAAGGTGGCACAGAGTCTCCCCAACAAGGTGTGTTGAACAGTGCGACAGGTGCTGCGTACACAAGGCCTTCCGCAGTCCCCGGAAAGAGCTGGCTCCATCCTACATCCGATGCCGCCACGCCTCCTCCTCCTCTTCCTCTTCCTCCGCCTTTTGCGGTTCGCCGTAAAAGGCACGTCAGTCCTGCGGTGCGCCATCGTGGAGGGGACTGTGACACTCCCTCTTTTTTTTTGTGTGTGTGTTTGTGGTGTGACTCGGTTGCGTCACTCCGCTGTCTGCGGTGCACCGCTCTCACGCCGTTCCTTGACAGGGACGCTGCTCGCGCACTGTCCGCAGGCTCTGATAGCTCGCTTGACGCGCGGCACGATGACGCGGCGCTGCGTGAGGCTCCCGCGGACCAGCTTCGAGTAGCGGCGGTGTACCACATAGGAGGAAACCACCGCGGAGAAGGCCAGGGCGACGTAGATGCCGACGGCGCGGTTCATGCAGCGGCGCTCGCCAATGCAGTAGCCCAGCGTCAGCGGCGACGCCTCGCGCTTGTAGGTGAGGTACCACGCGCACCAGTAGCACAGCACGAAGCCGATGGCACCGCCCAAGTAGCAGAAGCCGTAGTGCATGCCGATGTCGCGGTCAAAGATGGTGCCGAGCACGTAGAAGGTGATGCTCGTGCTCATGCCGTAGAAGCTGGGGCCGATGATGTAGGCGGTTATGAGAGACTTGTCGCCTGGGAGTGCGATCCAGAGCACCATTCCGAGGAAGAAGCCCACCGACGTGATGGGGTAGAGCAGCGTCGGCACCACCACGGCACCGGTGCGCTCACGGAGGGCGTGGAGCACCCGTTCATAGATGCCGAGGAAGACGCGGCCGCCAGACACGGACACGCCGGACATGGCAGCGAACAGGATGTAGTGCTTCGACTCCATCCCACCATAGCGTGCCTTGACCATGATCTGGATGTTCCAGTTCCCCGTCATGACGAGTCCGACACCCCACACACACAGCGTCGTGTAGAAGATCAGCCACAGGTCAAGGTAGGTGAGGCTCTCCAAGAATGTGGTTTGGTACACCGGCACCACGTACACCTCGCCGCAGAGGTTGATCGTCTCGACGCGTGGGTTCGCGTACGTCGAGGGCGCGGTGCGCCGGAGCTGCATTTGCTCAGAGCCGGTGCTGCAGCTCGCGGCTTCGGCGTCGTCGCAGGTGATCTGCACCGTGAAGGACGCATTGCCGCCTTTGACCTCCGGTGCCGTGGACGCAGGCACGGCTCCTGTAGGACGTGTGGCTCCTTGAGCGGCCTCACCGTGTGCGTGTGTTGTCGACTGCTGAGGAGAGGAGTGACGAGGTTGCGGCTGTTCTTTCACATCGTCGAGGTCATCGCCGTCTAGATAGACGGACACCAAGGGCCGTTCGTGGTCCACAGGCTGCGATGGCGAGCGACCATGCGTCACCTCGTGCGCCATGACCACCTCCACAGGGGAGAGCCGTTCCGACGCATCCTCCACGAGCTGCTCGTCTGCCAAGCGTGCCGGCACCAGCAGCGGCGGGGGTGAAGTCTGATGCTTCTTTCCCTGCGGTGCAGCTGCCGTGTCCGTCCCTGCCACCTGCCCCTCGTAATCGGGCTGCTGGGTCCTCGCCTCCGAGCCCACTCTCAGCTCTTGTCGGTCCTCCCCACCGCCCGACGGGTGCACAGGCTCTTCCTGGTCTCCGCTCCGCCTCACTTCTGCGTCTTTACGATGGCGTCGGTCGCGCTGGTGGCGCTCTCTGTAGCGGTCCTCCTGCATTGCCCGCAGCGCGTCCTCCTTCGCCTTCGCTGCTGCGATCACCTGCTTGTCCTGCTCTGAGAGTCCGTCAATGCTGTCCAGAGGGATGACGAGTACGAGCAGTAACAGCACAATCACGATGGCGCCGATGGCGATGCCGCGCAGCTTGCCGGGTGTCACGTCAGCAGCGAGATAGGCGACGCAGACTGCCTGGATGGTGAGGTAGAAGTTCAGCAGAATCAGCACCACCGTCATGAACGTGTAGCGGCGCTTCGGCACCAGCTGCGACATGTACCGGTTGCGCACGAGGTAAGCGCGCAGCTGCTGCCGCGGCGTGATGCGGCGCTGGCGCCACCGGTTCACCACGTACGGTGCATCCTCGATGTACCACACGCAGCCCAGGCCGGCCGCCATCGTCACTGCAAACATGAACCACATAAAGTGCTCGAAGTTGCCCTGGAAGAAGCCACGGAACAGGCACGCGAAGAACGACGCGCCAAGTCCCGAGAAGGTGAGGAGAAGACCGGTGGGGACGCCACGGTCACGCGGCATGTGCGTCAGCACAGCCGGCAGGACAGACACGTTCAGCGCGTAGCATCCCCAGCAGATGAGAGCGTAGAAGACCGCGCAGTTCGTCACTGTGTGCTTGATGTAGCCGCCGAAGGTGAGAGCGAGGAGGAGATGTCCGAGCGAGGCGATGGCGCTGCCGAGCGCCACAGACACGCGCGGGCCGAACCAGTCGTAGAGCGCGCCGAAGGGAAACGCGAACAGGCCGACCGCGGTGCCACTGAGGAACACCACAGCCATGTCGTGCACGTTGAAGCGGTACATCTGCTGAAGGCCTAGCACACCAAAGATGGAGTGCATGCCCTGCGTGGAGCTGCTGATGGAGAGGAGCAGCCCGACGAAGAGCATGCGGAAGCGGCGGAGGTTGTCGATCTTCTTGGGGTAGATGAGAAGCGCACCTCGAGCAGCGTCGGGCTCTGGCGGTGGCGGCGGCTTCGCAACGGCGGCGCCGTCCGTCGCAGGTTGTGCTCCGAAGGGCTCGTGCGAGGTTGGCGAGGAGGTGCTTGCGGCAGCCGGCGACGTAGGTCGCTGGTCGGCGCGCGGGATGATGTTGGTGGGGTAGAGTGGAGATCGTGGTGTGACGAGGCGGCGGACGTCGTCGCCGCGGCGCGCGTGAGAGGAGGTGAAGGACAGCTCGTACTGCTGAGATGCCGTGCGGTTGAGGGTGGCCTCTTCTGCAGACTGCGCCGCCACGAACGAGACCCGCAGCGATCGCCGCGCAGGGGCCATCGGCGAGGGAACGTGCGACATGACGAGACAGCGAGCTGCTCACTCTCTCACGCTCTCTCAGTATAGATATATGGGATGGCGGGAGAGAAGAAGCCACAGAGAGGAGGAGAAAGGTGAAGAGAAGCTGCTGTTGGTGACGGAGCAGTGGCTGAGAGGAAGGGAGAGGGAAGGGGGAAGGATTCCTGCGCAGTGACGTGTTGGGGCAGCAAAAGGGGCGATGCACGTGTGCGTCTGGCAGACGACACAGCGAGGACGAGGCTGAAGAAAGAGAGGCGGAGAGGTGTAGAGTGACAGCGGTGCAACAGTGGCCACGTGCAGAGGATGACCCCACAATGAAATGAAGGACGAAGTAGAAGAGAAAAGGAAAACGGTGGAGGAGAAGTGGAGAGAGAGAGAGACCGCTAAGAAAGTGTGTCTGTATCTGTGGGGGTGGTGGAGCTAGACCGAACGACACTCCTCTCGACAGGTGCAGCGGGAGTAACGCAGGCATCCGCATCGGGAGAGAGGGTGGCGTACTCGTGCACATTACCACAAAAAAGGCGGAAGGGACAGACAAAGACTCCTGCATACTCCCCCCTTCCCCCCTTGCCCCCTCCCTCTTTTTTGCTGCAACAGTGGCAGAGAAGACCCTGAGCACAGACGCACACCCCACTAGCGTCTGTGCCGCTACTTGGAGGACTGCTTCAGTGTATCTCATCTGTTTTTTTTTTTTTTAATTTCTCTGAAGATGTGACGTGTCGTCACTGTTGAATGTCCCTCCTTCCATGTTTCTCCGCTTTCTTTCCAGGCTGCTGTTGTCTGCCCTCCTCTTTTTTTGAGTTTCTCATTGCACTCTCGCCACGATTGAGCACGTGGGAAAAACAAAAGAGAGAGAGTGGGTATTCATGGTAGTCTACGCTTCAGGTGAGAGGACACGCACATCTGCGCTGACGCCTCTGATAATATCACCGATGTTTTTTTTTTTTTTTCTGCAAATGCGGCCTACTGCGAGGGACTCTCTTGCCGCGGTCCCCTCTCTCGCCCCACAAGCTCCCACGACCGAGGTCTTCTTCCTGTGCGCGTCGATGTCGGTCGAAAGGCGGGCTGGTCTGCCTCGTCCGACGACACAGCTTCCCGAGCATGTAAGCTCCCTTCGGGTGACCAGTCTCGTGCTCTCCTCAACGACGTTACACTTCGCAGCGAGTGTAAAGCCGAGGCGGAAACCAAAGATAAATCTAAACTAGAAGCCAAAATAGCAGCACTCTGGTCCCTGCGCGACACCGGTGACGATGGAGGCGCGGGGGGGAGGAGGTCTATCTCGGCGTCGGGTAGAACTGGGTCTGGAAGGTCGAACATCTCACAAAGGAAAGATGACAAACAGGCACTGAAGAGATTCTCCTTGGTAGGGAGCTCGCTAACACGATGTTTCAGCCGCAATACACGAAGTCCCGGGCAGCACAGAATGTGCTCCGGAGTCTCCTCACAGCGATGCTCGCGCATCCATGGCGCAGCCTTGACAAGCTCGCCGATGTCGTGCGATCGCGTGAGGTGCACCGAGAGGGTGGCTGGCCCAGTGAAGGTGGCCGGACAGATGGGACATTGCAGTGTCTTTGGGGGAATTCTTCTTGTCTGTGGCTCACCGTTCACGTAGACCAGGCCCGTGCGGTGTTCCGGATGGTGTTGTTGCACATGATTCACGAGCCCATTCTCCGTGCGGTGCCTCGCGGGGCACAGCTCGCACCGACAGGGGAAAGCTGTGTCCGCGCTCGGCTCGCGCTGGGGAAGGGGCTCAGGCGCCTCGGAGGACGCAGGTGAGTCATGTGCACCGTCGGGGACGGTTGGGGTGGTGGTAGAGGCAACGGGTGTTGGTGCCACGATCCGCCAGGGGAGGTTACCATGCTTGGAGCGATGGTGCCGCCGAAGGCAGTCCGAGGAGGAGTACGACTTGGCGCAGTGCGGGCAGGCGTAACGCGCGCTCGTCTCAGTAGCGCGGCGGCGCGTAGTCGCGGGGCCTGGGGCGTAGTCGGGAGCGGGGACCCCTGGATGTTTCCTGGTGTAGTGGGCGCGCATTCGCGACCGAACGATCGGGTCGCCGCACTGAGGGCACAGCACCCTCCCGGGCGCGGTGGTCGTCGGACTACTCACAGCAAGACACGTGTCCAGGGGGCGGCCGATCACCTGCCCATCAATCGCCGGAAACACGGGGTCCGGATGACCCGGGTGATGATCGTGGAAGTGGCGGCGAATGCGGTACTTGGTGCGGACGATGTGACAGCGTGGGCAGCGCCACTTCACCCCCACCGGGATAAAGAGCGGTCGCTCAGTCGTGGAAGGGTCGGGCGGCGGGAGTGGTCGTGGCAAGTCGCTGTGAAAGCGTTCGTAATGTCGCGCGCAGTTGTTGAGCAGCAGCGTGTTGGTGCAGTAGGGGCACTTCCACCGGTTCCTGTTTGACTCCGACGGCGTCAGGTACACGGGGGCGCTCGGATCTTCTGGCGGAGGCGGCATTGGGCACCGGTGTCGGTCGAACCAGTAGCGCTGCCGATACTGCTTCCCGCAGCGTTCGCACCTCAGGTCGAGGCGGCGTGTTTGCAGGGGGACGGGGGCGGGGCGGGACG
This sequence comes from Novymonas esmeraldas, assembly GCA_019188245.1. Taxonomy (NCBI): domain Eukaryota; phylum Euglenozoa; class Kinetoplastea; order Trypanosomatida; family Trypanosomatidae; genus Novymonas; species Novymonas esmeraldas. Next base: position 5,035 of record JAECZO010000048.1, on the reverse strand, counting down.
GCGGAGCGGCGGCTGCGAGAACGAATCGCACGGGGGCCAGCACTGCCATGACAGAGGACGGGGACGGCAGGGGCTGTCGCGCGTGGCGCGTGAGCATGTGCTCCTTGAACTGCAGGCGGTCGGTCGTGATGTAGTCACAGATGGGGCAGTCGATCGAGCTCCCCTCGAGGGGTGCTGCGAGGCTGCGTCGGCAGACCTGTATCGACGAACGCTTGGGGACCTCATGTTGGCTGTGTAGGTGACCGCGTAGGCTGCTGCGGCTCACACATACTCGAAAACAAAACGGACAGAACACAGGGACGTCTGCCTTCACGGCAAATCGAATAAGACGCTGCGTCGTCGCACGGACCAGGGGTCGCTGTGGGGAGTCACGCATCATCAGGGCTTCCAGTGGGTTGAGGGGCGGCGTCTCCGGCGCGGGGGAGAGCGAGGGGGCGGAGCTGGACGAGGACGGCAGATGCACTTCAGGCGAAAGAGACAGAGTCTGGCGGACCGGTTCGCCCGCAGGGGGGCGCTTTGTCGGCCGCGGCAGCGGGGCCGCGCGGGTCGGCGTCAATCGGGGCGGCGGGGCCGCCGGCGCCACGGGTCGTGGCCCTGGCGACGGTGGCGGCTCCGGCTCTGGCTGGGTCGTCGGCGGCGGCTCGGGTGGCGGTTCGGGCGGCGGTGTGGACCTCGGGGGCGGCTCGGGTGGCGGCTCAGCGGGCGGTGCGGCGCGGCACCAGCGGCACGACATGTCCTCTTCGTGGTAAATCAGCCGGTGGAGCCAGCCGAAGTGCCGCGAGACGCCACATCGAAACTGCGCTGCAATCGACTCGCCGTGGCGCAACAGATCCTTCCGCTCCGGCGCAAAGCCGCACTCTCCTAGCAGCTGCTGCCGTTGCGTGGGAGGGTCGGAGATTGCCGCGAGTTCCGGCCGTACCTTCACGCGCCGAATCGCGGTGATGATGTCTGTCGTCCACGCCGGTACGTTTTGCGGGAGCCTGCACCCCACTTTCGCGAGCTCGTCCACGGCGTCATGTTGTTCGATGTGGGTATGGCCGAAGATAAACTGAAACGACAGGTGGATCTTGCGCTTCACTAGTCGCAAAATCTGACGCCAGATTCGTCGCAGGATGCCGTCGACCACCGTTGTCGGGCCCGTGTTGAGGGCCATCAGCAAAGAAAGGGAGTCGGTGAAGATCGCCACCACACAGCGCTTGCGGGCTCGATAGGTGGGGAGTACGTCCGAGAGAAGTGAGAGACCGGCGAGCATGGCGACACACTCCGCCCGGTAGCTGCACGCTAGCTTGCCAGCGGGCCGCAGCGCCTTCGCGACTACTTCGTGGTCTTCCTCGAGGATGGCCGCACCGCCGGACCCTCGCTCCAACTTCACGGCGCCGTCCGTCCAGAGTGTATACGTCGCATGCTCCATCGCACGGATACGCTTGAGGTTGGCGGCTCGCTTGAGCAGCACGGGGGCATCAGCGGAGAGGTCGTCTGGGAGAGAAGTGTTGAAGAAGACGCGCTCAGCTAGACCCAGCGACGTCGCGGAGGGGTTGGAAAATGACGCCGAGGAGGCGGGGGTGGCGGTCCTCCGTGATGGGGGTACCGCTGATCGTGAGGCAAAGCTGGTTGTAGTGGGTGGTGCCGAGCAGGGTGTAGTGCGTCTTCGGCACACTCAGCTCCATGAAGTGGGTCCGCGTCCACTCCTCCACACAGTCCAAGGCGCCTTGCAGGGCCTTCTCGATGTCGCGGTTGTCCGCGCCACGCGCGATGATCGTGAGGTCATCCGCGAAGAAGGCGTGCTCGACTCCTGGCAACGGATTGAGCCGCTCGCTGAGGGTGTTCATGGTGATGATGAAGAGCAGCGGTCCGAGGACCGACCCTTGGGGAACACCGCACGTGAAGCGGGCTGCATGCGACAGCGTGTTGTGGACCCGGACGCGGGCCACACGGTCGTGGAGAAAGTCTGCCGTCCAACGAATCAGCCAGGGGTCGACTGCGTAGGCGCCGAGCGTCGCGATGATGCTCGCGTGGTCCACCGAGTCAAAGGCCCGGGCGTAGTCGATGAGGACCACGCCTACCTTCTCTCCTCGTTCTCGCGTAAGTATGCGGGACATCAAATGCGTCAGCGGGTCTACGGTCGACCGCTGCGGCCGGAAGCCGGCCTGCTGAGGACACATCCTCGGCTCCACCGTGGTTCGAATACGTCTAGCGGTCATTCGCTCGATCACTTTGCAGAGGTTGCTAGTGAGGGTGATGGGGCGGTATGAAGCGGGGTCCTCGACAGGTTTGCCACTCTTCAGCAGCGGGATGATGACGCCCGACTTCCAGAGCGTGGGCACCTGCCCGCGGACAACTGTAAGGTTGTACAGCCGGAGCAGCGCATACATCCCCATTGCGGGGAGCATGCGCAGCGACTCGCAGTGCAGGTGGTCCGGGCCGGGCGCCGAGCCGAGGTGCATTTCGTGCAGCGCCGTCCTCAGCTCTCCGAAGGTGAAGAGCTCAAAGGGGCTGCCGGGCCGACGCGGCCACGTGGGCTTCACCGCATTCACGTGGCGCGTCGATTTCTTGGCGTACATCTCGACCAGCTCCTTGGCCTGCGCTCGGGCCGTGAGCGGGACATCGTCAATGACCATCACAGGACACGCCAGCGGACGGGGGGCATAGACAGACTTGATCAGGTTCCAGCTGGCTGTGGCCGCCGTGTCGAGGTGGGAACAGGTCTCCCGCCACCTGAGGGTGGCGATTTCTCGAAGTCGCTTTCGGCGCTTATCTACCAGCCGCTGCAGCTGACGAGGGTCATGGCAGAGACGAATGTCGTTCTCCATGCGCGTAAGCTCCGGCGTCCAGAAGGGGGGGTGCTTCGCTACAGCACACGGGACGCTTCGCGTCACTCCCCGCTTCACAATGCGCGCAATGTCGCCGGCGAGTGCGTGCACGGTGATGCGGTGGCGCGCCTCCATCGCGTCACGGCGCTGCTGCGGGTCCTCCGTCTTCGGCACGGCGAGCTCCTCGTTCGTCATTGTCGGTTGTAGAAAACGTTGCCTCTTCCAGTCGTGAAAAAGGTGTACGTCTCGGTCGTACTTTCTAATCCTATCGCCGAGCTCGCGGCGCGTGTAGTGGCGGAACTCCTTCCAGTTCGCCCGCTTCCAGCTGTACAATCGCCGTGTCTGCTTGAACGTGGTCGGGCGGTCTACCGTGTTGCCCAGCATCACATCCATCGCAATCCACGCGTGGTCGCTGTCCGGTGTGAACACCGGGGCCCAATCCCGTACCTCGCACTCTCGCGAAAAAGTAACATCTGGTGCCGACGACGGCAGCACGCTCACCGTCTTCCTCCACGTCGGAACGCCGGTGTTCACGCACTCCAGCTCCATATCCGCACTCCATGAGGCGAGGCGTTCGCCCTGCGAGTTCGGCGGGTAGGTCGCATCCCACAAGGGATCGTGACAGTTGGCATCCATTGCCACCACCACCGCACCATGCGGTGGTATTTCGGCGGCGACTTCAGCCAGCGTGGCTGGCGAGACAGCTCTACCAGAAGGAAAATAAACAGCAACGATGTGCAGCTGAGAGTCATCTGGAAGGACCATCGTGAGCGTGACCAACTCCATTCCCGGCGCCCTAACCCGCTTCCCGGCTATCAGGCGCATTCCATCCCGGACAAGAATAGACACTCCCCCACCGCGTTCTCCGCCGGTCGGGCGAGCAAGGCCATAGTGCTGAAAACCAGTTAACTTAAAACAAGTACACTCGTTCTCCGCAAAATGTGTCTCAAGGAGCACACACCACACAAAAAAAGTCATCCTCCAGGTGCTTCAGAAGTGAATTTCGTTTTTCTTGGGACAAACCATGCACGTTCCACTGAACGCCTCGCAAGACAGGGCCCGGATTCCGCTCAACATCACCGCACCGCAAAAGAAGAGAACAGTCAAGGAACAAGTAGAAAAAGAAAGGCCCCACGGTTGACCACGAAAGTCCAGCGGGTAGTGCAAACACGTAAGCACGAAATGACCCAGGTCTCCTAGTCAAGGTGCTACCCATGGCCTGTCTGCCGGAGCCTAAACCAACGTCCCAAACCCATCGCTGGGCAAGGGTTGCTGGCTCTTGGCTTCCCCCTTCACGAGGTACTGGACTGTAGCCCCACGGTGAGGTGGCCGGCATCGCTACGGCCCTTTTATGTACTTGAGTTGATTTCCCTGACTGGCAGAGGAGCGTCAACATTCACAGATAGACACACAGACGTGTGGTAGTCTCCGTCAGCGATTGTGTAGCCCCCGTCGCTTGGCGCGTGCCTCACAAAGCAGAGGACCTGCGACACACTGGCCCCACCCTCTCTCACCCCCATCTCTCCCGTGTGCACCGTGTCCACTGCGCGTGGGAAGTGACCGTAGCGGCGCAGTTGTGCCGAGCTGCATCGAAACCAACGTGCCTCCCGCATCGCCAAATCCTCACTTGTGTCGTACTCTCTCACCCCCCATCTCGTATGCGGTACACACACACGCACACCTACAGCGGATCGCAGCCTCCTCCTCCTCCGCTCGCACGACACAGCCATCATGGAACTCCCACCATCCTCTGTAGCTGAGGGCAGCGCTGGACACACAGCACGCACGCTGCACCCCTCACACCACGACGCCAGTGCACCGGCAACATACTCACACATCGCCCCATCGCAGCACCTCTCCCACTATGCGCCACTTCAGCTCCCGCAGACACTGCCTCCTCCACTGCAGCAGCAGCCGGGACCGCCGCAGCCGCCCGCGGAGCCCACCGCACCTCACACACCGCAGCCCGTGCACCACCCCCACCCCTCGCTCACGTACGCGCCGCCGCTGCCGCACTACCAGCACCCAGCGCCGCAGCAGCAGGGCCAGCAGGGCCAGCAGGGCCAGCAGGGCCAGCAGCCGCTGCTGTACGCGCCGCGGGGCGTGGCGCCGCCGGCAGACGCACCGCCACCCGCGGCCGGCGACGCAGCCGGCGACGCGGCGGTGATGGGCATGGCGCAGGGCGTGCACGCCGTGTCCCTCGGCCTGCACGTGCCGCTTGTCCC